>CANYCX012298404.1:0-11687 GCA_948193385.1 Breynia disticha f. nivosa | reverse complement strand
AACTAAGGAAGAATGAGAAATTAATGTGAAACAAAGTATTGACCATATTTTTAATGGTTATGGTTGATCAACATAACCACAAGTGTTTATGGTTAAATATTATCTTATCATCTTCCTTGAGTGCGAATGATCCTACTTTTGTTATTTATAATATATTTATTTCTGCTATAAAGGTTTAATTTAAAAGAACCAATATTTGTTTTATTAATTTTAATTTCTGAAGAATTGATAATGGTTCTAGAAGAATCAATATTGATTCAAGTTCCCAAAGAACTATATTTTCTCAAGTTCTCGAAGAAGTGTGATATATTTTCTCGAGTTCCCGAAGAAGTGTGATATATTTTCTCGAGTTCCCGAAGAAGTGTGATATATTTTCTCGAGTTCCCGAAGAAGTGTGATATATTTTCTCGAGTTCCCGAAGAAGTGTGATATATTTCCTCGAGTTCCCGAAGAAGTGTGATATATTTGCTCGAGCTCCCGAAGAAGTGTGATATATTTGCTCGAGCTCCCGAAGAAGTGTGATATATTTTCTCGAGCTCCCGAGGAACTGTGATATATTTTCTCGAGGTCTCGAAGAACTGTCATATATTTTCTCGAGTTCCCGAAGAACTGTGATATATTTTCTCAAGTTCCCGAAGAACAGTGATATATTTTCTCAAGTTCCCGAAGAACAGTGATATATTTTCTCAAGTTTCCGAAGAACTGTGATATATTTTCTCAAGTTCCCGAAAAACTGTGATACATTTTTTCAAGTTCCCGAAGAACTGTGATACATTTTCTCAAGTTTCCGAAGAGCAACAATATATTTTCTCAAGTTCCTGAAGAACTGTAATATATTTTTTCAAGTTTCCGAAGAACTATAACATATTTTCTCAAATTCTCGAAAATCTATAATCTTTTTTCTGAAAGTTCCTAAAGAACTATATATTTTTATTTATTTGAGTTAATATTTATAAATTTATTTATTTCAATTCTTGAAGAATTGATAATTGTTAATATTTATAAATTTATTTATTTCAATTCTTGAAGAATTGATAATTGTTATAGAAGAACCAATTTGTTTAAGTTCCTGAAGAATTATATACCTATATATTGTCTTTCGTTTAGTTCTTAAAGAGCTAAATATTCTAACAATATAGTTTTATTAAGTTAAAAGTTTCAGAAGAACTATAATATTTATAAATTTATTAATTTTAATTCCTGAAGAATTGATATGATTCCAAAAGAATCAATATTTATTTAAGTTCCTAAAGAATTGTATGCTAATACTTTGTATTTCCTTTAGTTCTTCAAGATCTAAACATTACAACAATTTAGTATAATAAAATTAATTGTTCTTGAAGAACTATTTTGTTAATCACATCAAATAAAGATGATGATTTGTGAGTTGATCAACTACACATTTTAGAATAAAAAATAAGAAATATTTCTCCCAACTAAAAATGAGAAGTTTATGCGCATATAATATCTTCTGTGTAAGAATAATTAAATGCTCTGGAAGAGCTAATATATCTTTAAAAGAATAATTGAAGGCTCTTGAAGAGCTAAATATCACTATTTGGAGGAACACAACTTTTTTATTTTAAGTGTTTTGTTCTCTCCAAAATCATGTCAAATTTATTGATTTTTAAGGATAATCGTGATAATGGTTATCATGTTGAGAAAACAAATGAGAGAAATCAAGAATATCTTTATATCACAATTAGTGATGAAAAAGAAATATGTATTAGAGAAATTATATAAACTCTCATCTAAATCATATTACGAATACATATCATATGCCCGAAGCAAATGCAATAGTAAACATAGAGTTTACTAATTCAAATACTTTCTGAGTTGACATGATTAATTGGGTCAACCACAATGATGTGAAAAAATATTGAAAGTTCATGTGAACATTCTTTAAAAAACCAGAAGATTCTTGAGTTAAATGAACATATTTAGCTTGCTTCCAAGGAAAGTTAATTATCAGACATTCATTATGCAAAATTCAAAATGAATCACCTAAATTTTTGGAGCAGATACAAGGTGATATATGTGGAAAATTTCATCCACCATGTGGACCACTCAACTATGTTATGATATTGATTGATGCATCAATTAGATGGTCACATGTATGCAGTATTTTAAAACCCGGACCGACCCAGCCAGTCGGACCGGAAACCTGGTGACCCGGCCATTAAACTGGTTTGGGTTTACACTAAAGACTGGAGTTGCACTAAACCCGGTGAAACCCATTAAACCTGGCCGGTTTGATCGTAACCCGTGACCCGGCCGGGTAATATCTAACCCGTAATTTCACAAAAAAAATTCCTATTTTCTCATCCATTGTCATTTCTTCTTCTTCTTCAACACATTCTTCTTTAATCTCCAGGTACCAACAACCAAATTTTTCAGTTGTAAATTATATCTTCTTATTGGTTTCAAGTTTGTTTCTTTCAATCTATTTCTGGGTTTCAAAAAAATGTCTTCTTTAGAAAAATTTTATTCCAGGTACAAAGTTTAACATCTATCTTTAACAACTCATAATTTTGAAGATTAAACTTTATATTTTCAGATCTTTAATATTGTAATGCACGAAGATATAAGTGTTTTTTGGGTAGTTTTTCGTTTAATGGCAGTGATTTTTTTTGGGTTGGATTAATTTGATTTATGATAAATTGTGATACTTTTTAGGCTAGGATTCATTTATCTAATGCAGATACATTAATTTTATTTGCTTTGGCTAGAAATGACAAATGGAAATTTTTGGAGGATGTTAAGGTTTCGGGTGAGACTGAAGAATGAACTTTCTTTTGATAAGTTTTTGTTTTTTGCACGCTGAGATTTCTTTGAGTTAGTCTTAGATGATTATGTTAGGTTTGTCATGCAGCTAAAATCTATAAGATTTAGAATGTAGTGTTTTCTCTTCTTTATGTGAACTTTAATACTAGATAATACTCTGAATTTTTGTAAATAATGTTTGACTGAAAATAGAATTGGGTGGACATTGTGTTTGAATATAGTCGATTCTTTGATTATTTCCCACATGTAAGATTATTATTAATAGATGTTAAGAGTAAGCTTTCATTCAGATTCTTTAAAGTTGAATTTTTCTGTAATTCTTTAGTTGAACTTTTCTAATTTTGTTATATCTGATAGATGTTAAAATTATTTGTGTTGAAGATATTTTACTATTTAATTAATTTTTTACAATTATGTTATCTTAAATTATAATATTTAATAATTATTTCTATATAATTATTATTTACCCGGTCCGACCAGTGACCCAGCGGTTGAACCAGTGACCTGGTCCTCGATCCGGGTCGTTGGCCGGGCCGGGTTTAAAAACACTACATGTATGTCTATTATCCACTTGAAATATGGTATTTGCAAGATTACTAGCTCAAATAATTTGATTAAGAGTATTTTTTTTCAGAATATGCTATTAAACAATTCGTCTTGATAATATCGACAAAATTACATCGAAGGCTTTGTTTCCTAAATTGAGGGGGAGAGAAAAGAAACAATTAAGTAAACAAATGGCCTGAAATGAGCCATCATTAAAGTATCTTGATCCTAATACAAAAGAATGTGAACTAGAAGTTCAAAGGATCATCCATTTACGAAGTATAGCAACCAATTGCTAGATGCATCTTGTGATCCTAAAAGGAGTTATAAAATCATATATACTAGCTAAAATAACGTCCTAGAATGACAATAAATTGATAATATAGCAAATGAGTCTATGATACGCCAAAAGCGTGGAAGGTCCCTTGTTTCTAAAGATGAAAATCAAAGCAGAAACAAGATAAGTAAAATGACATTCTCAATATCACCAATGCTCCTAAAGAGCTTGAAAATAACTCCTGAAGAAGTTTATATATGCGGAAATAATGAGATCTCAATCAATTATACCCGCACAGGAAAAAGATGGGATATAAACTATTATCGATAATGTATATGCATATACAATGACAATTAATACTGCAAAACATAATGGTGATATTGAACGTAAAGTTATTGAGGAATGTCAGAAAAGAAAAGATTAGCCAAAAAGGGAAAGATGAAATCCAAGCTTAATTAAGCGCGCATTTGCGAAATGTAAAGTTCTTAACTAGTTTAAATGGACTTCATATGCAACTCATGGATGTTATTATTACATAATTGTATGTATCACTTAATAACGACATATTGATGAAAGTCCCTGAAGGATTAAAATTGCCTGAAACATGTAATTCAAAATCTCAAGATTCAATTAAGTTACAAAGACCTTTGTATAATTGAATTTGTGCTATTATTGTAACTCCTGAAGAGTTAATACAAACAATCTTTTGGGTCCATAATTTGAACATCATAATTTATAGTTGCTTTATTTCTATAAGCAATATGCTACCTTATTTTAATTGTTCAATTTTATGATATATGAATTTGATAGTAGCATGCAACATTCATTATAAATTTGATATTATTTGATTTCTTATTCTATTGTTGTGGTGACATATGTCAAGAGTTTACATATTATTTGAATTCATATTCCACATAGAAAATATTTGATACTTTTTTAAGGTGGAATATATATTTTGGATTTGTGCACTTGTTCTTCTTAAGTTTCAGGAAGCTGCAGACTGTATTGTGGACATTTACAGCTTATTTTTTTCATGTAAAATTATCTCTCAAAGAGGAGCGACGTTTTACAGATCTAAAAGCTTTCGATGAAGGAATTATACATCAAAGGAGATAGAACCAAAATATTTCTCCAAAAGTCTTCTTTACACATGATCTTCATAAAGCAAGGAATTATATATGTTTCATCAAATTCGTTTCATCAACAATCCAATAGATTTGTTCACAAAGTCACTTCATACCACTACCTTTGAGAAATTAGTTTACAAGATTGGAATGATAATACTCAAAAATATTTGATAGAAATCATGTATGCATGAGGGGAAGAACTTTATATACTGTACTTTTTTTCCCTTAGCTAAGGTTTTATCCCACTAGCTTTTCTTAGCAAGATTTTTAATGAGGCAGTATTTGTAAGGTCCTAAAATTTATAGGAAGTAAGTTATATGAAAATAGCTTAAAACAGAATCGAATCGGATAGATTTAGGAAAAATTCAAAAAAAAAAGTAGGCAGCACGGTCTGGAGCATGCCTTCGTGCTCATAGCTGAGGATCAGCACGACCTCATGCTCATACTGAAAATTTGGCACGCCCTCGTGTTGAATTTATTACAGAATGAGATCGTGCACAACCAAACAGAAATACGTGCTGAGAATGACCGACACGAGCATGAGCACGACCCATGCTCGAGGTCGTGTCAGCTGGGATTAATCAAACAGTATCGCTTGCTTACAAACTCATTTACAAACAGAGTAACTTATCAACTAAGCAAGCTGGTGAATCCAAGGAAACCCTAGAATCGTCCAGACAACCTATTTGAGCAGGGAGGAACGTAATTCTTACAAGAAAATCAATCCTAGGTCATCTAAGGTAAGCTTTTTAGCTTGATTGTGAATATATGTGGGAGTTGAATTTGCTGAGATTGATGTTCTGATGGTTAGGGTTGAGTTTAGTTGCTGGCAACATAATAACTAATGACTTAAGAGTTATTACTTGATTTAGAATGTTTTATAGCATTGAAATCATGCTAAGAATGAACTTAAGAGTTTGAATTCTTAAGGACATATTGCTGTGAATTTGAGATTGAGTCTTAAGGGACTGAGTTTGAAGATTTTAGTTATGAAATTAGTATAAGAAATGTGTATTAACAGTTCCTATATGGTTGTTTTTGTCTAGGAGGATCTAGACGCACATAGGATCAAAGTTAGCACCCGATGCCAACTTTTCATGTTCTTCGAGGTAAGGGGATTTGTAAGTGTTCTTACGCTTACTATTTACATTCACATGAATTATAAGAATGTAAATGAATTAAAAGACTAATAGAAGAAGAGTTCTATAAGAACTTGTATATATTAAGCTTTGTGTAAGCTTTAGTTGAAAGCTTTGTGTTTGGATGGATGGATACTAATGAATACCATGCGAAGTAGATCTTATGATCATACCTTGGTTGTTGTGTGCTTTGTGATCTGTGTGATGTGGTTATGTACTTTTGTTGTTCAATTATTGTGTGCTATTAACGATATAATGAAAGTATGATATGAGCTGTGTGCACATGTGAACTGTATGATTATGTTATGTGCTCATACTGTATGAGCAGTGCTGTGTGCTATTAATTCGAATGTTGCATATACATTCACATGTGTTGCATTTCATCTGTGTGAAACGATTTCCTTTATGGATAAAAGACATGTTGTGTGTTGTCCTGGACGTGCTGTGTGTTGTTTGTACCGTCTAAACGAGCTATACGCTCAGAGCTGTGTGCTTAGGCTGTGTGCTAGTCCTTTGCTATGTGCTATAGAGGAATCCTCTACTGTGTGTTATAGAGGACAAAAATTCGGGGAGCATTCTGTGTGGAATTGCATTGGCATCATTTTATAATCATTTGCATTTCATATGATGCCAGGAGATCTGTGTGACCTGGAATCTGTGTGACCTGTGTGGTGATTATTACTGTGTGCTAAGTTGTGTGATAATGTTTTCTGTGTGAACTTACCATGTGGATTGTTTTGGTATGGTTATATGTTTACAGTTAAATTTAATTATATTTACTTACCATACCTTGATTTTAGTATGCTATATGCAAAGATGAATGGTCTATCTATGTGAAATGACTAAGGAAATTCCCTAATTCAATATGAACCTTAAAGGAATGAATGATGTGTGCAAATCCAATAAAAATAGATGTAATTAGACATTTTCAAAGCTCAGCACGCCCCAGGTGCTGACCAACACGCCCTCGTGCTGCTGAATGATTTGGAAAAGTATACGAGCACGACCTCGTGTTCAACATGGCATGAGCCGTGTTTATTGGGAAATGAATATTGAGAACAACATGTGTTCATTGAGGCACGATGTACCGACTGGAGATTGTAGCATGATCACGACCCCGTGTTCATGAGCACGATCCTTGTGCTGACTATGGATTTCCTTGTACTTCATTTAAACAGCACAATTGATAATATTTACTGAGTATTTTATATACTCACCCCTGTGTGTTTGTTTAATGTTGTGCAGATTGTAGGTAGCTGCTTATCGGATCAGAGATTTGTGATCAGAGTTGTTCAGCGATACCACCTGAGGTCTAGCTCCAGGGTTACAGTTTTGTATTTTGACTTGTACATATATGTACATTCTTGTATTCGCACGCAACTTTATTTGTTTTGAAATGTTTTCAAACTTGTTTATATATTAGCTTTCAATTTTGTATAACTTTTTGTGAAAATGGGCCGAGTTTTAATTATAAAAGCATGTATATATTTTCTCTCTCCTCAGTGCTAAGATCTGATTTTTATATCATTTCTTAAATGATATTGATATTACGAGATAAAAAGTTGAAAAATTTGAGTTCCATATTTAGTGGTATCAAAGCAGGGATTAAATTCTCTGCGGACTGTGCCAATGATTTTCATTTCTGTGTGATTTTAAAATCTTGCTTTGTGATTTGAAAATCTTGATTTGAGATTTGAAAAGTTGAAAGGTTTAAAACTGATTTGTAACAGATGGAGCCTAGAGACTTATCGCCTGATCACACTGCCGAGTCTAGAGATTTAGTTAGGGGACAGGGGTCATCCCTACTACCTCCTGAGCAGCCTACTGTACCTACGATGCTAATACCCTCGTATGATCCTGCATATGCTCTACTTTGGGATATGATGCAGAGAATGATAAGAAAGCAGGGGCAGGGTCAGAAAGAGAAAGGTTCAGAGAGCCAATCGAACCTGAACATTCATAAAAAATTTGCAGAAGTAAGAAAATAGGGGGCTAATACATTTGAGGGCATGACTGATCCGACAGAGGTCGAGGATTGGTTGAGGCATACAGAGAGAATTCTCAACCAATTGAGATGTAATCCAGAGCAGAAGTTGAGGTATACGACTTCTTTGCTCGAGAAAGTGGCTTGGAACTGGTAGGAATCCATTCCCAATAGTCAGAAAGATCCTCCTGTGTTGACTTAGGATGACTTTCTGAAGAAATTTGTTGATAAATGTACTCCTCTACTGTATCAGAATAAGAAAAAGATAGAGTTTCTGGAGTTGAAACAAAAGGAGATGACTATGGCAGAGTACGAGGCAGAGTTTACTCGGTTATCTCGCTACGCTCCAGAGGATGTGGATACAGATCAGAAGAGGAGGGACAGATTTGAGAGGGGTCTCAGGTATAATGTTCATACCAGGATTGCGATAAAACCACCTACATACGTGATGTTACTTGAGACAGCTATCAGGGCAGAGGAGTTAACTAGCAATGGAGGGAAAATTAAGGGAAAGAGATAGTGAGTTTCAGGTAGTTCCAGTTCAGCCAATAAGAAAAAGAAGACAGATTCGAGACCATCTCAAGCGTCAGGTGGTAGTGAAAGTAGACATTCCAGGAGAGGAGCTAGAGGTGGGAGGAGTGATTCCACCAGGCCTCCTATTCTTCAGAGCTGAGGTACAGGCAGCTATACTAGTGGAGATACACTTTCACTGTGCTATACTTATCGTCAGTTGGGACATTTTAGCCGGGACTTTCCACAGAGACGTGAGCCTCAGGGAGGTAGTGTTTCGAGATAAATTAGTGTGGGTGAGGCACGTACTACAGTAGCTACTAGTAGTAACCGAGGTAGAGGTGGACGAGGTTCAGGGTCTACTTCTAGGGGAGGAGCAGCATCTAGGGGTGGTGCTAGTGGTTCAGGTGCAGGTAGAGTTGGCAGAGTAGCTACACCAGCAAATTCAGCACCACAGGCCAAAGTTTATGCTATGACCAGGGATGAGGCTGTAGAGGATCCAAATGTGATCATTGGTGCCATTTATATCTTTACATATACTACCTTATTATTGATTGATCCAGGTTCTATATGTTCCTTTGTGAGTGAGAGTGGTGTAGAACATATCGGAGGTAGTATAGAGCGTCTAGGATATATAGTCGTAATATCAATGCCTACAGGAGGTACAGTGTTAGCACAACATATCTTGCGGCATTGTGAGTTGCATATTGGTGAGTCAACTTATTTGGAAGATTTGATTGTATTGAGGATGGCTGAATTTAGGATCATCCTAGGGATGGACTGACTATCCAGAAACAGGGCTATGGTCGACTATTACTCAAAAGAAGTGGTAGATGGTGAGATGAGAGTACTATTAGTTGGCGAGAGGAAGACTATTCCTTCTTTTCTGATTTTAACAGATATAGCTACGAGGTTGATTCGAGAGGGTTGTGATGCCTATCTAGCTTCAGTGATTGATCTGAATCAACCAAAATTAGAGGTGCGAGACGAAGAGATTGTACGTGATTATCCTGAGGTATTTCCTAACGAGTTACCAGGATTATTACCATAGAGAGAGGTTGACTTTAGGATAGAGACTGTATCAGGAGCAGCGCCAGTATCGATTGCACCATATTGGATGGCAGTTGTTGAGTTACAGGAGTTAAAACTACATATAGGGTCTAAGTAACCTCTAGAAAGGGGGGATTGAATAGAGGTTAGAAGAATGGCTAGAATTTCAAAAATTTTGCAAGTAAAATGTGAATGAAATAGTAGAATAACAGGACACAAGATTTAGAGTGGCTCAGTGAACAACACCTACTCCACTACCTAAGCTCTCACTTAGGATTTTCAACAATCCACTATGTATTTCTTGTTACACTTGATTTTCCGCTCAAGCAAACTTACTCTCAATCTGATTTCTGGCTCAAGTCAAACCACAGTTACTAAACTAGTTCACTCTATAAGACTCTTCTAGGTAGAACACAAGAAACACAAAGAACACAAGTAGAAAATGAGAACAAAAGCTTAAGAGACAAAGATGAATGCTTTAGAATGTTTGTGTTCACCTCTCTCCTCTGTCATCTCTTCTATTTATATGTTCGTTTGTGTTTTTGCCCGTTGGTCTTTGTCGTGGACCACTTTAATCCACTTTTTCAAAGTCAACTATTGTCCACTGTCAGCCTCTCCAGTGGATTGGTTAGTACTGCACTCGAGTATTTGAGCATTCTAGTCGACCGGTTTAAATTCCAATCGAGTGCTTCTCAGTTCAGAACCATTCTCGGCTTTCAAGCCTTGACCTCAAGTCGAATGGTACCTTCTCCAGTCGACTGGTTCGTCCTGAAACATACATTAGTCGACTGACAAACTCACAAGTCGACTTACCTGCACAAGAGTTTAAATTTCAAATCTTCCCAAAAGTAGGCGGCTTATCCGTGATGTCACTTTGAAGATTTGTTTTCCTTTTTTGGCAGCAGAGGTCAGAACCAGTCTACTGGTTTTCTTTCCAGTCGAGTGGTTTGGGGCTGTGGTCCCCCAAACTAGCGTTGCTAGCCTCCTTGTTGATTTTCTTACGCACCACTCGACTAGCACAGCGCATAATCCCTTTACTTGACTACTTTCTACTTCACTCAAGTATCTTCGTACTTAGCATTTGTCACCATCATTCAACATCTCAAATTTCACTCTTTACCCTACAAACTACATTTATTAATTTCACAAATTTTTCAGTCATATTAAAACTTAGAGCGAATTTACATATTTAACCACCATTGGTCCAACAATCTCTTTTTGATAATGAAAAAATTTTAGTGAATTTGATAAAGGTAGCGAAACAACAAATAAAACACAAAGTATAATCAAGGTTACCCTTGTCAAATGGTTAGCCAACAAAGTAATTGTCCCCCTTTGTCTATGCCTCATATCATACCTTTTAAAATATTATTCTCCCCCTAAATCTATGACCGAATTTTCAAGCATTTAACTTCCAATTCTTAACAATTTGCAACCTATCAATCATAAATTCACAACATAATTATCTCTCCCCCTTTTTGTCATAATCAAAACAATCTCATCATAAGGAAGCATGAACATTCATAGATAATCGAACCAAGCAAACACACATATCCATCACCTCCTAAGGAAATCATCCAAACACAGATAGATAATAGAGTCATTACATGCTAAGAAAACAACATAAATATTCAAGTACACAAATGATTCAAGATAATTAGATCCTAAGAATGAAAACATCATCATTAAAGACAATGCATATGAAGATCATGATAAAATATGGGTCGGTGCGGTGCCAAGCATCACTCAAGTCAAGCAACATCATCAGTGCGGCAAGTAAGCTTATTCCATATCTTCTCAACCACCAAAGACACCTTCTCGATCAACCTACCCATTGCACTTATCTCTTCCCTTAGCTCCGTGTGTATAGTACCCATTTCTTAGCGAACCTCACCAAGTTCTCTTCTAAGAGAGGCCATCTCTTGATAACCGACATGACTTCGCCTAGCTGAACTCACCCTCAAATGAGCATCATCAAAATTTTTGCCTTCCTCGGCCGGAGTCAAGCGAAAATGATTGGCATGAGGTGCATACATCCATCTTCCTCGACTAAAATAATGAAGCACAGTATACTTTCGGTTCTGAAATGTGTCTAGTCGAGTAGGACTTTTAATTGCTCGACTAAAATATAATTGGTCAACCGGAAGATGGATTACTCGACCAAGATATTTCTAAGTTGGGATGGTTTGATTCTGTCCTTTGTTTACTCGACCAACTTACCACTTAGTCGACTAAAAAGTCCTTCGACTTCTGTAAGTTGACTCTATCGT
>CANYCX012297609.1:0-13020 GCA_948193385.1 Breynia disticha f. nivosa | reverse complement strand
TTTAAGGGATGAAAGGATTATGTTATTGTTTGTTTAAGTAATGAGCAATTGAGTATGACACGATTTCTTCCTAGATTTAGGTAATAACGAAGATAAATCGTTGTTAGTGTGGCTCTGTGCATTCACTGGCATCGACAAAATTCTTAGATATATAGGGTGTTTTGGATTTTCGTTCAGTAGTGGTGCACCCATCGACCTACGTCTTGTGGTGATAGCATCACGATCCGAGAAGGGGAAACTAGATCGGGGAACAACGGGCATGTTGGATGATCGAAGAATGTGTGATGACCGGTTGTGGAAGGATGCAAGAGAAGTTTAGAAAGGACAATGTCGTTGGAGTTTATATGTTGATTTACATATTCACACCGTTTTGTAACTTGTTTTTACGTCTTTTAAAATTATCTATCTAATACCACCCCCTTGCACCACTAATGAATACATGCAGGAAAATGCTGAATCGAGATTGGATTATCATGTGGTCACATATCTATAGCGAAGCTAACCGTGCGGCGGACTGGCTGGCCAACGATGGACAAACTAGACAGCTAGGAGTGATTCACTAAGGAGTGCCTCAGTGGGTATTTACAAAACGCTTTATGAGGATATACGAGGCATAGCTTTTGTTATATCTGTAAACTTGTACGGTACACCCACTAAACTTTTTTAGCTTCGCCACTACCATTTCGATTTTTTTTAAGATAGTTTGAAGGCAAATATATAATGTATTAAAAAAAGTGGATATAGGTAGAAATTAGCTGTGATATGACGATTAGGTGGGTGCCGAGTTTTGCGGGCACTTCAATTTCTTGCGTTCCCTTATTTGATTTGGTTGTATATTAATTTTTTCGTCTTAATTAATCGGTATTATTTTTTAGTGAAGATTGATTCAAGATCCGATCGGAACATAGCTCTTGTTCCACAAGTACGACTTTAATGGATGGGCTACACATTATTAAATACGTTTGAAGTTGTTATCTTTTCAAACCAACGAGTCCTTGCATTCATTTGTTGCAATAAAAACGTTAGACATGTAGGTTGTACTACAATAATTCCCGTTTAACCAGAAAAATATAGAGCGAGCATATTTTATCGGAAAAAATATAATTAATGGGCTGAAAAATCATACAAAATATTTTTAGAAGGTCAATAAAAATAAAAAATTTAAAAGTTATAGAAGCTCAATAACTCCAAAAAGAAAACAATATAACCCAAAAATTCTCTTTGCATTAACTTTTTTTGGTCTCAAAAGTTCGACTTAAGTAAGAATAGCTTAACAGGCACGGAGATAATGAGGACGACCAACTCTCTTTATCGTACAACTCTTGTAATTTTTCCTAATTTAGCATGCATTTTTCTGTAGAACTGTTCTCTTCTCGTATTTTTGCTCGATCTTTTTGCCGTATATTTTTTATACTCCTTGTTTTATCTTGTATATACGGTGATTGTAGGGAAGACAGAATCATCCCAGTGAATGAAAATGACATATTTAAAACTACAATTAGTAGGGGATTAGGCTTTAACCCTCTGTGGAGAAAGAAGATTTGTTTATAAAGGAATCACGTGAACCGCAGATTAATAGCGACTAATTATTGGATTTGATTAATTAAATCAAAATGGGTACGGACTAACTCCGGCAGTCCTATCGTTCACCCTATGCATGGCGCACACACTAACATGCTCACCATATCCATACTTCATTAAAAGTTGGGTAGTAATAAAATAATAATAATATTAAAAAATATATTTTATCAAATAAACAATATTTTAAAATATATAATTATAATGTATAAAAAAATTATTTGTATACGTATTATTTATTATATAAAAAATATTTTTATCTTTATTAAATTAATAATATTATAATATTTTTAATGCTTATTCATTTATCTAAGTATTTATTAAAAATAGCTTATTACATAGTGGTAATATTGCAAAAGTACATAATATCAATGATGTTCGAATGTCAAATAAATATAATTTAATTAAAAGACTTAGTTTTAGTATATTTGATGAGAAGATTAAATTAGAAGTACTTTTTGGTTAAATGTCTAGATATATAGTGAATTAATATTAAACGAGAAAAATTATTTTTAAAATAATTTCACTCTAGTTTCATATTACAGGAGGCACAAATTATTGTGTTCTTATGAGATGTGTAATTAATTTTGATTACAATTTTTTGTGAGTTTAAAGCAAGTCAAAAATGGCAATGTTAAAAAAATAATTTAGAAAATAATCCCATTTAGCCATAGATAGAAGATGACGAGTAAACTTCTATGTAATGAGTTGCGTAAATTGCTAGAAGCTCATACCTAACTAAAAAAGAAAAAATGGAATATGACACTGATAGAGAAATTATGTACTCGCAATCATCATGTAAGAGTGCGAAATAAAAGAATAATTTATCTGCCCATGATGTTAAGATGTCGAATAAATATAATTAAAGAACTTAATTATGACTTATTTGATGAGAGAATTAAGTTAGAAGTATTTTTTAGTTTAGAGACTAAAATATATTTTTTAATAAAAATGTATATATTCACTAAATGGTCCCTAAATCTCTATTTAAATACCACTCTCCGCACTTCACGTTTCATACACCAATTTCAAATTAGAAATATGAAAATTTAGAATAAGAATTCTAAATTTTTTTGTCCTAGAGACGATCAGTTAAATTCAAAAGGGGTTTCGACTTTGAAATATTATTCAATTCTCGATGTGCAACGTGTGTAAATTAGAGTGTGACCACTTCACATTTCATACATATACCAAATTCAAATTATAATTTTTTCGAATAAAAATTATAAATTTTCTCACTCCTAGTTCATGGTGACCAGTTAGATTCCAGAGAGTTTCATGTAAAAAATATCGCATGATTCTCATGTTCTTCCACAATATCAAACGAAATTTAAGACTAATAATCCAAACTGTTATATTTATTTAATAACTATTTATTAATTACTTATATATTTGATGTATTTATATATTTGATAACTCATCACTAGTTTTTCTAATCTTTACAATTATATTTAAATTTGTTTATGCAGGAATGAAGTGTATATTTTGCAGCCTTTAAATCGTTGAAAAGACTTATTGTAGTTTATAGAGTAATTAGGGGCCCGAGGCAACAAGTCTTTTCTTCATTTATAATTGACTCTCTCATAGTATTTGTCCATTCTGTGTTTCATGTATTGTAAATATTTATTTGATTGGCTGCAGGCACGGCATGTAGCTTCTGATTCTCATGAATTTCGCCCCCCATGATTTGTGCTGCAAATCTCTCGTCTCTCTTCTTTCTTAATTATCACCACAATGTCAACACGTTCCGAGGTACGATGATTTGTTTCAATATTTGAAGCATTTATCGGTGCTTCTTATACACCGAAAGAATGGTTAATTAGGTTAAAATTATGTTGGACATTAAAATCATGTTGAAAAATCAATAAATAGTGATGCTTTTATGCATAAATTCTTAACTTTAATTTGGCCTAACTCTACAAGTGTTCTTATAGAACCATAACCTTAACCACTTAGCGCGAAAATCAACTAGCGTGGCGTTGTTCTAACTTAACTAGAGATTTCGAGTTCAATTCTTGGATACGTAGTTGCGTTAAAATTCAGTTTGAAGAACTTTGCTGCCCTTATGACCCTGCTTGCTCGAACGGAAATAAGCATGAGTGTCTAGGATACTTCATGGTGGTTGAGAAAAAAAAAAACCATAACCTAACTCTACAAGTGTTCATATAGAACCATACATCTCTAGTTACTTGCACCAATAGTTGTTTATTGAAATTGAGGCGAACTCCAACTATAAAAGCAACATAAAAGTAAAAAATTTGTGCATGTTGTGTTATTTGTATGTTTCTTTTTAGGTTTCTGTATTTTTTAAATAATTATAACGACCATCAAAGTTTTTTGTAAATTAATTTAAGTTATGATTTTTATTAATTTTATTGACGTTACGTTTGTTATTTAAAAATTTTAGGGATAAAAAACTAAATTACGAATATCATATTAGTAAAATTTACAAAAATCTTAACTTGAATAAATTTATAATAAATAAAAGGACCACAACAATTATTTATAAAAAACGTATAAATATATAAATTGAAGAGACAATCTTAATCAAGTCAATTTGAATTATTTTTACGAAAATATATATTAACGAATGATGACAAATTTTAGACAATTTATGTTGGAATATTTATTAATTTCAAACAAAGACAAAAATTAGAAGATTAATTATCAAAGTTGTTGGCATGGTCATTGTTACAATCCTTTTCGTATGATTCTTTTGGCGTCACTTGAAAAAAGCCACTAAAGACTTACTAATTAGTTGATTTACATCGCAGTTAGGGTTGATAATGAAAGTATTAAAAAATAATGATTCCAATGTGGGGCTAGACATTTTTAATACTTAGGATAAGTCTATTCATACTTAGTATATTAATCACAAAAGGCAATATGATATAAAAAATGTTGGAGAAATTAAAGATTAATTATCATGATTTAGTGTTACAAATTAAGCCACGTAAACATGTATACATGAGATCAAAACATGCTAAAGTTCTTGATACGGTTGATAATTGTTGACCCGATAATACGATTATTGAGTATATAATACGAATTTAATTGAATGGAACAAATGAAAGTACAACCAATATGAAGTTAAAGGCTTTGCTCATGTTGTTAAGGGTGATGAACATCCCATCAAAGGCAGGAAAAAAGCAGTAGAAGAATAATTCTTTGCTTACTAAGCACAAAAGAGAGAAGAAAAGATATTACTACCAATGAGCTTACTAATATGGTCTCAAATTTAGTGAAAGTAATTCTTTCTCGAGCGGCTAAAGTGAAAAAAAAAGGGTCTTAATTTCTTTTTACACACTTAATTTTTATGTATTGAAAAGAAAAACAATTAAACAATTAATAATGAAGAGAGATTAATGTATAATTGTCGATTTTTAACACGATAATATAATTTATGAATATACAAATAATAAAAATTCAATTTTTATAGTATTAATGTAATAAATAGAGATGTCGACATAAACGAGATATTCGGAGACCTCTTCTTTGTTCCCGTCCTCGGAATCATGCACTTATCCTCGTCCCTATCGGAATAGCATATCCCGTCCTCGTCAAGTATTCTCAATCCGTTTTAACACTAAAAATTATTATTTTTTAAATATAGATTAAAAATATATATAATTTAAATTTAATATTTATAATATAATGTTTAATTAAAATTATATATATATTAACAAGTATGAGTGTAGGTATTCTCCAAGAGATGAAGATTCTCTATGGGAATGAAGTGCGTACAATTTTCATTTCCGTCATTGAGAATTCGCTGGTCAAAATGCGGACAAAGATTGTATTCCCCACGAGGTTTGAGTTTAATTATAATTTCTGATAACAAATAGTAATGATATTCGGGAAAAAAGAGTACGATACAATTGCGATGCGAGTGATACGAATAGACATTCTAAATTAATGAGACTTAGAAAGGGGGAGAGAGATGAAAGATGAAAAAAGAGTAAAGAAGAAAGAATGAGGGAAGGAGAGAGTTTTAATTGAGTGAGTGAATGATGTGTGGGAGTCTCAATAATTGTGTCTCTGTCTTTCACTCTCGAGCCTTGTGCTCTTTTTTCCTCCGCTTGACTCTCCCCTTGTCTCTCATCTTCCCTCTCTCTTCTCCATTAATACTCATTTCTTTCTCATCGACCCAACCCAACCCAACCCAACCTCTCCCCAGGGTCACCTTCATCTTCCTCATCATGATTTCTCCATTCATCTCTCAGTTTTTGGACCCTCTTATCATTGCACGACTACTTATACTCTTTCATTTTCCGCCTCTAATCTCAATTACACACGTTTAATTATGGCGTTGAATCTTAATTTAGTTTAGTTTAAGATAATCTTTTCTTGATGATGGAAATGATCATAATTTTCTTATGGAATTATGTGACAAGTTGTGAATCATCACTAGTGCAAGCTATGTTTATTGACCATTCATTCAGGCAGGCAAAAATTAGTTATTATTGCTATTTGCTTTAATCTTTTTTTATTTTTTTAATGTTATTTGCATGTTTCCATGAGATTATGATTGAGTCATGTGAGTAGCTCGAAGATACGATAACAAACATGTCTATAAGTGATGTACAGAAGAATGTATGTCCAGCTCAAATGAGTGAAGATAACATGGAATACCATGTTTGATTTTGATTAATATCAACTCGGTTAGTAATAAGATCATCGCCAACGCAGGTCGAACTAAAATAATAGTTTAACCTGTATTAGAGAGTCGTATTCGTATCATGTTCGAACAGAGTTGAATTTGGTTCAGTTTCAATTCAATTAACTTTTTTTTTAAATGAAATGATATTGACAATTGATTTAAAATGATCAACGACTAAGATCATCTCAACCGTAACAGTACAGTTGAGTCATTGAATAATTTTTATTAGATTATTAATGTTGATGGTTTTTTCTGAATAAATTATTAAGTTGGAGTGAAATTCTAAAGAAATTTTTTTTTTCAGAAAAAACTGACTTTTCCCAAAACAAATTACTAGATTGAAGACAGTCTAAGTGAGATTGACAAAGAATATATATACATATAAGTGTTTTAGCAAATATATGAAGGAGTGGTAATTTTAGCAAATTACATAATTAACTTAGTATTAAGATTCTTAATTTCATTCCAAAGAAGAACAGTAAATATGCTAAATCAAAGTACTAAAAGCACCCCACATATACTTTAACTTGTATGAGTATGAATTCTAAAAGTGATTCAAATCAAAGGGGTAGTCCTAGCTCATATAAAGTGACCTAGAACTTGAGAATGGTCACAAATGGATTATATTTTGTTCATCCAATGTTGAAAAGATTGTTATAAGCTTCGAAACATTATAAGCATGCATGATAATTTGGTACCTACCTATTTGATAGGAAATAGCATCACATGACCTCATATTACAAAGTGTTGGTGTAATATTTTCCACAACAATTGAAGCACCTCAAACATTGTCTTCTTGTCTAATATGTCTCTATATTAGTCTTCCTATAGTCAAAACTTTGTTTGCAACTCAAAGTTGTTATGAAGTTTAGGTTCCAAGAACTTTCTTTTCAAATAAATACTTCGACCGAGAGTTCGATTTGCGTTGAAGAGTTAAACTCAAATCAGATTCGACTATGTTGGTTAATTTTTTTAAATTGAATGATATTGGTGGTTGATTTAAAGTGATTAACGACCGATATCATTCCAACAATAATATTATCGTTGAATCTTAAATAGATATAGTATGGTTTAGTGAAATGTTGATGTCATATATTGCTTGAATGTGTTATTCGGTTAAAGACAATTTTTTTTTTTCAGAAATGAACGCGGTACAAAAGAGTTTCTCAAAGTAAGTTGTTGAGTTGGATATTAAAAACAAGACACCAATTTTATTTTTTTGCCTGGACCACCGGTATTTCTCATCTTTGGTGAGGAATAATTTTGAATTCTAACAGGAGACACAACTCCTACCTCATGAAGGTGATTCTGCTGGGATTCGCTGAACCTCACAACAGGGGGCTGAGTTGTCAGTTAAACCAACACCTCCGCTGGAATTCGCCGCCGAACCTCACTACATAGGCTAAGTTGTCAACTCAACCAACACCTCATGAATTTAAAAGAGGGGTGCAATACGAGGATTGTGCAACACGAAGATTTTCCAGGAGGTCACTCATCCTAGTACTACTCTCGCCTAAACATGTTTAATTTCGGAGTTCTAATGGAATTCAGTGCGTTAGTGCCGGTATGATCGCACCCACCTATTTATAATAGTATTGAATATCTACCAAAGAAGAAGAATCAAGTACGTAACTTATGTTGGTTGGGCAAAAACAAGTTAGCTAGGGTTCTTTTTGGACAGAGACTAGCTAAGAAATTACCTACTTGTGGTGCCATTTCATACAAAATACGTGATTACAACAATTAATTCTCTCACACCACTCATGTTCATCTTCTTACTCATTCCTCTGATAACTCTACAGATAAAACCCTAGCTTGACCCATTCCCCTTCGCCTCAGTTCTTCACAGACACAAGTGCGAGTTACAATGCGATAACTAGGGCAACTTTTCAGAAACCATCGGTTGGTATTAATTGACTCAGCATTCTCGTAATGTCACCATTTATCAGATCTTATGTAGTTTCATGTCAACGTTGGTCCTCTTCTTCCTTCAATACCTACAAAGTAGTCTCGTAATATATACGTACGTACTCACTGTTGTGAGATAACGATGGCAGCTTGCATGTAGAGTGGGTCCAGTTTGGGATTAGAGTGGGGTCCCACAGGGCTTGCATGTGAGCGACATGATGACTGGTGGAAGATATATATATTTCTCGTAGACTGAATTTATGGAGTATAGGTTTCCCTTTAAGCATATTATTGGTTTTAATGGCCGTTAAATTGACATAATGTCTCAGGAAAGGTTACAGTACAGAGACTTGTTGTCACATGCCTAGAACTTCTGTAATGCAACGAGAAGTGAGAAGTATGTGGAAGAAAAGGAAGGTTTTCAAGTGTTGTTGATGGGTCGATGTTGGTGTGAATTGGGCCACTCGTTTTCAAAGTCACAAGTTACCCAAAAAGTTGTTGATACAGAATTGCAAATGTTGTTTTCTTCCCAAATGAGACAAACCGTAGAAGGACCAAAATCCCAAAACACTATTTGTTGTTCTGCCCTGTCACAATCTCTCTTGAACTATTATGCAGCTTGCAAATTCAACCTGCATCCCATAAGCTGATCCCTTACAGCGAGTGAAAATAACAGGAAAAAAATAATAAGAGAATTGTGCTATTACAGAAAATTGCGCGATAACACGATAAACATTACGGAATTATAAGAATATACGCGATAAGGGGACGCAACCGCCCGCATCCGCACATTTCAAGATCAGGTTTCCTCAAGGTGGTCTTTTAGCTCTCTTAGAACCAAGAAAATAGTAAACCCTCTTCATGACTCCTCGATCAAGCTCATTCCATCTGGACTTTTATCTCTGTTGGTCAATCTCCTTTTCTGTTCTTGCTTTCCTCTCTATTATTTACACGTAAAGATTTTTTTTTAAATGGTCAAACCGGAATTCTTAAATCACATAGGGGTTAATTGCTTATTTGCTCCATGGATTTATTGTCTTTTATTACTAGAATCATCACCATTTCTTGCACCAAAACTGTAAAGGATTCTATTGTTCAGAAGTCCACGTAGAATAAAATTCTACCTACAACTGTATTGTTTAAACTTTATCACTAACTATACTTCTATTCCAGTTCCATTACTATCTGCATGTATATATATACCTTCATTGAGATCAATAATATTCAAGCCTTTGAGTCACATTCTCTTTATGGTATCAGAGCTACCAATCTCCTAACCGAGAAATTTTTTTTAACCATGGATACTGCTATCGTCGCTGCCACACAAAATCAGCCACAACCGATTCCCTCCCACTAAAACTTACCCCTTCCAATTACTTATTATGGCGAGCTCAACTGCTTCCAATTATGCGTGTTTATAACCTCATAGGCCACGTCGACGGTTCAACACCATTACCAAGTACCAACAGCCACGCTAAACGGTGAACCTAACCCAGATTTTTCCACTTGGTACAAGCATGATCAACTTGTCCTCAACTGGATCACTTGTTCTGTCTCCGAAAGTGTTTTACAACATATTGTCACCAAAGAAACTACCCATGATGCTTGGACACCTTTGGCTTCAACTTATGCTTCTGGCTCTCGCACGCAGATTCACAATCTTCGCGAACAATTGTTGACATTATCACGAGGTACGAATACTATATCTAATTATATGCAGAAAGTTAAAGCTATTGCAGATCAACTGGCCACGTTCAGTGCCCCAGTCAAGTCAGATGACCTCAATAATTGGATTACCGCTGGATTGGGTCCTAAGTATCGACCCTTTGTTCGTGCACTTCATGCTAGGCATGCTAGCATTACTTTTGACGATCTCTATGGTCTTCTTCTGAGCGAAGAACTCCAGTTAAAGCGCGATGAACAACTCATGCCCATTGTAATTCCTATGGCTCAAATCGGTCGCACCTCTGCTCTGAATTCCACCTACAACACTGCCTCCACAACTTCTGCAGCTCCTCCTATTCATGCTCAATTCATTCAACGTGGTGGACGTACAGATCGAGGTTCTTTTCGTAATGGTCGTTTTCGCGTTCGAGGACGCAACAACCATAATACTTACTCTCCACGCCCACCTTCCTATCATCATCAACGATATCACCAACACCCACCTCCATCTATTAACTATACCATCCAATGTCACACTTGCCATGTCTTTGGTCATATGTCCCGACAATGTCCCTCCCATATACCAACGCCTTATCCTACCACCAACCTTCCCATGACCTATCCTTGTCCTTCATAAAATTGGGTTGTTGATTCTGGGGTCTCTCATCACTTGACATCCAACCTCGATAATCTTGTCATTCATTCTGAATACAATGACACAGATGAGGTCACAATTGAAAATAGTAAAACTCTTCCTATTACTCATTCTGGTTCTTCTACTATGCTGACTTCTAACTACTCTACCTCTCTTATTTTGAATAATATTCTCCGTGTTCCTCATGTCTTTCACAATTTGTTAACTGTTTATGCTTTTACCAAAGCTAACAATGTCTTTGTTGAATTCTTTCATGACAGATTTCACATCACAACACATTGTTGAAACTGCCCGCTCTCTTCTACATACCACCCGTGTCCCTATGAAATATTGGACCTATGCCTTTGACTGCGCTAACTACCTTATCAACCGATTACCTACTCTGCTTCTCCAATACTCCTTCCCCAACCAGCTTTTTTTCCCGATAAACCTGATTATTTGACCCTCCGTGTCTTTGGTTGCCTTTACTACCATTGGCTTCGTCCTTACACAAAATATAATCTCGATCCACAGTCAACTCCTTGTGTTTTCCTGGGATATTGAAAAATTCACAAAGGATATCGTTGTCTAGATCCTTCTTCTGGTAAAGTTTATATCTCCCGCCATGTTCAGTTTGATGAAACAATGTTTCCTTTTGAAGGTTTATTGATGTCCAAGTTTGATGTTACAGCCTCAGAATTCAATGCTCAACTGCAACCCGTCACGCTACCTCCTTTTCTTCCAAGCCAGCAACCACCTCCCACACAAACCAACCATCGCAACCCAACTACACCAAGCCCTGCTGTGCGACAGCTCCATCCTCATCCGTTTAACCAAAAGACACCCCCGCTGCGTCCCATTCGCACCAACATCCAGTAATCACACGACCTCCACTCAGCTCACCTATTCTAAGTCCTCGATTCGAAAATCATCATCGCACCCTCGGCACGTCATCCTAGGTTTGAACTTGATTGTTAACTTAACTACTGCAGAACATCCTCTTCCAAGTGTCGTGACTAAGGCGCACTCTATGGTCACGAGGCAAAAAACAGGTTCTTTACAATCTCATTCATTTCATATTTCATTTACTAATGATACTATTCCAATGACATTCTTTCAGGCCAATAAATCCCCACAGTAGAGACAAGCTATGCAAGAAGAATTTGATGCTTTACAGAGAAATAACACATGGAAATTAGTTCCTCGCCATCAAGCCACCAATATCATTGGCTGTATATGGGTTTTTTGCCATAAACAGAATCTAGATGGTTCCATTGCTCAACATAAAGCTAGGCTGATTGCAAAAGGATTCAATCAATGTCTAAGCATTCCTCAATGGCTTTCTTGATGAATTGGTATATATGACACAACCAACTGGATTTGTCCATCCTAACAAGCCGGATCATGTTTGCCTCCTCAAAAAGTCTTTATACAGGCTCAAAAAGGCTCCTTATACATGGTTCAGTTGTCTGCGAGACTCTTTACTCTCCTTTGGCTTCACTGGATCACTCACGGATCAATCATTATTCTACTATTCTTTAGGTGACATCCGAGCATATTTCTTAATCTATGTCGATGACATTATCTTTACTACTTCCTCCTCGTCCTTCATTGATAGTGTCATTACCTATCTAAAGTCTCAGTTTGCACTCAAAGCACTTGGAAGGTTACATTATTTTTTGGGCATTAAAGTTACCTGGGATTCTAGTGGTGTTCATTTATCACAACGAAAATACGCCAGCGATCTGTTAGCTGAAACAAACATGTCGTAAGCAAAGTTTTCCAACAAATGCATGCCCCCACTGTCACGAATTGGATCGCAGCAAAACGTATACTTCGGTATGTTGCTGGGACTCCAACGTTAGGATTAGATATTCAACGAAGTCCTCATCAATCATTGTCAATGTACTGCGATGTTGATCTAGCCTTTGACAAGACCGACAGAAAATCAACAACTGGGTTTGCCATTTATGCGGGTGACCGAGTTCTAGCAAGCGTACTAGATCGGTGTAGTTTTACCACGGAAGTATACCCTCCAGGATCAAATCTCACAGGGAACAGTGTATTTAAATCGACTTGGTGCAATTAAATTAAAACAGAAAATAACGAATATGAATAATTGTGAAGTTTCTTTTAGACAATTGATATGACATACAAATGAAAATTTAAATTAAAAACAATAGATAATGATGTCGGGTTTTCCTAGACTTCAGTAGCTCTACACTTGATTTCCGAATTTAGTTGAGGTTATTATTGGTGTTCTCGCGCCATCCTTAATTAAGAGTCCCTTTCGAGATGCTCAAAATCGTATCCTTAATTCACTTAATGTTCTACTTTCGTGATACATTAAATTAATTAAGGTCATTAAGCTTACCAGCATATCATTGAACACATCAACATACAAATGGTATATTTCTATCCATTCACATATCAACACTATTTGATTAGCCTTCCTAAGCCTTGGCTTTCGCAATTCCGGTTTAGGTTCTTTAAAACAATAATTGTCAAGATATGTAATTAAGCATAAGTCACTCGAAATCTCGGCTTTCGCAATTCCGATCTAAAGCAACTAACA
>CANYCX012297482.1:0-10808 GCA_948193385.1 Breynia disticha f. nivosa | reverse complement strand
ATCGGCTCATGTTATTTTTCCGTTGTTCTCATAATTAAGCCCAATTCATATAATTCAAATATAGTGCAATTGCAAACTATTTTTTTTTTATTAATTCACATAAGAATTATTCGGAAATTAAATCAACATTTACGTGCAAATAATTCCGTATTTTACGATCCAATAAATTGTAAATACTATTTATACAAAAAATAATTCTAGCGCATATTTATCAATTTAGAAAAATATCAAAACACATTTTTCAATTCAGCACATTATCAAAACAAATATAATTCTTAACATGTTTATCAATTTTAACACATTACCAGTTTAGCACATTATCAAAACATTTTATCCAACAACGAATGCCCATATCTTTGAATGAAAATGTAAATGATGAAATAAGGCATAATTGGTCGAGAGTGAAAGATTTTAAAGTTGTGTGAAAGACCTTGAAAGTTATCTGATGCATTCTAGTTGTGCATTGTTGGTAAATGAGTGGAACGACAATAAAATGAGATGATGAATTTAGTGTGTTATGGTATTATCTTTGGGTGTTGAATGAGGTTTAATTCAATGTTAATTGAGGTTAGAAATGTTTAATTTGATGTGAAATAAGGTTAATTATAAGTAGTAAGCATGGATATATATGTATGGGATGGGTCGAAGGGTCGTAGGAATTCAAAATGGAAAATAGAGCTGGAAAATGAAGAATAACGTAGGTTAATAGTGCAATTACGTATGTTATTGCTATTGATGGATGGATAAAGTATGTTTCATTGAGAAATAACGTATGTTATTTTGCATGGACAACCCAGAATTTAGTTTTGTTTATCGTACGTTAATGACAAAAATAACGTACGTTAACGGGAGTCTGGACATGTCATTAAAAGGCCGAGAACAAGCCAAACAGGGGGACAAACACTCCCACACCCTCCAAACACCCTCCAAACACTCTCCAAACATCCACACACCAGCCCTAGAACCTTCTAACCATCAAACCTACCAGCAAACATCATTTTAACAACGGATTAACAACAAATCAGTCCTCAAATCCATTCCTCCTTAACCTAGGGTTTTAAGTTTCGGGAAAGAGGTAAGATTTCTTTATTCATGACTAAAAGGTGATGGAAAATAGATGCATTTGGTAGGGTTTTGATGGGTTTTTATTGTAGTTTATCTTTCCATAAGCCTTTTGCCTTAAAACACAAGATTTTGTGAGATTAAAAGAATTAGGGTTTTAGGAAAGTTTGGGGATTTTAGGAAAATTCAGTAGGCATTGCTGAAATAAGGTATATTATTTGTTAAATAATGTTAAATATGATTTAAAATTTGTAGGGAACTATCAATGGAACTTGGATCGGGGATGGGGCGCCGAATCATTTCGTGGGAGCCGAGGTAAGTGTTTTTAACGCTTACTTTGGATGTGTTAATCCTTGTTTTGGTTGAATGAATGTTGGAATATGATGTTTGTCATGTGAGAATGGAAACTGTATGCTTGGATGAGTGAGATGTTTGAAAATATGCAAGCATATGGAATGTATGCAAATAGATGTAAATGTGCCTTGTGATGATTTAGATTTGGTTATGTGTGCTAGAATGAAAGTGTTTTGGGATGCTTGAATAATGTATGATTATGAAAGCTTGGTTAGTGGTATGGTATGTTGTGGTTTGTTGCTATGAATGGGCATTTTATGGAATGAGATGAAATTGTTACAAATTATTTGTATGAGTGTTATTAGCTTACTTGGAAGGTGTTATAATTTCATGAAATGGGTAATAAAAATGTGTTAGTGTCCTGATGGTTAGTCCTTGCAGTGAGACTTGTTATAAAATATGTTGGAATGCAAACTTTGTTAATGGTATGGGATAATATGAAGTCAATTCATGAGTGACTTAGATGTTATGACGATTGAATGTAAAATTATATGGCTTGAATAAGAAGAACGGCTAGGGAAAAGTGTGTATGTTTATGTTGTATGAAACTTACATGAAATGAGGTTGAATGTGTAAGTGTATGCTATAAGAAGTACTTATACGTGTGTATTATTGTGAATGTGTTGGATGATCATAAACATAAAGCTGTGATGAAGCATGTATGGAATGTGTGATGTTTGATTTAGAATGATGTGATGATTCATGTTCACTTGGCATATGCACGATATGGATGTTCCTTATTGGTTATTTGATGAACTCATATGAGTTACGTATGTGTATGTTGGTTATGCCACTAGTTGGCCACTTTGAGCATGTTTGCTCGTATAATGATATGGACGATTTGTGGAAACATTCATGTGCATGTGTTTTTTGGGAAAAGTGGAAATGAAATGCATGGACTTGCATTCGTACATACCAATATGGCATTAGCATGAGCATTTTTGTATGTTCATGGATCAAGGCCTCGTGGCCAATGTAGTATAAAGGGCCTCATGGCGAAAGCGCAAAGTGCAAAAATATGGGCCTCGTGGCCAAAGTACAAAATGAGAGTGGACTCTGTCCATTGATTTGAGATAGCAGAGATCGACTGGACTCTCTCTCTGACTATGTGTAAAGCTCTATAGCACATCATTGTGTGTGAAGATTCATTAGCATTTCACTCTCATGCACTTTGCATTCATACATAGTTGGCATGGTTTTGATGGATTCAATGGGTATGATTTATGATCTTGGTAAGTGTATGAATTTGCATGATTTATGATTCAGACGTTGTTGGGCGATATGGTTATGTTGTGAGGTACATGATGTAGTACAAGTGTTGTAGCACTTATGTGATGTTGTGAATGCTAACACGACTTAACATGATTGTATATATTGATGTTGGAGGGATGTATATGATTGTGTTATGATTGATTCATGTAAAATGATGATTGAGTATGTGTATAAGATTGCGAAGAATGATTGAGGTTACGTTGAGGTTATGAGTGTGGTTAATCCTATAAGTGTATGTTGATTGATTAAGTGTTATGATGATGATAAATGATACATGTAAAATGTTGATCGAGTTGATAAGGATGTGGTGGTGGTTCGTTTGATAAGGTATGTTGTTAGGAATATGTATGAATTGTAGAATGGTATCCTTGTGTTTGTACGGATGTTCATGATTGTGGATGTATAATAGACTTGTGGGAATGCCTTGTGGGTTGTATGGTATGTCTAATCTGAAAGGATAAGTGTATGTATAAGAGGAACTTAGAAAATTCGGACAGAATGCATCAGATGCTAAATAACGTACGTTATTTTGGGTAGATAACATATGTTATCCCTTGTAAACCTACGTTCATCATTCATTAGCATACCTTATTACTGGCTGTAGAATAGGTAATGAATAATGTACGTTAATTATTATTTGGACATATGTTAATTTGGACTAGAACTCTATTTTTAGCTTGAATAACATACTAATGCATACCTAAAGTATCCTAATGATATGGGATGTTTTCCTTTTGTGTATAAACACTTAAAGTGAGTGTATAAGCACATAAAACGAATGTCTGTGAGATGGCTTTAGGGCGTCATGAGGGAGGATAGGCCGCGGAGGCCGAGGACACCCCTGCACCTTAGCGTAGTAGTGACACTAAGGGAAAGCTTACTAAGTATTTTAAAAAACTCACCCGTGTTTTACTGAATTATGTGCAGAGAGACAGGTATCAGAGACAGGACTCCGTGAGCAGCGAGGCTAGCAGTACGATAATGAAGGTCGAGCTCCTAGGATTTTGGTTTGATTGATTTACATCCGTGTATAACTTTAACATTTGTGGAAATTGTGAAATGGCATGTAAACTGTTTTCCTTTCTTTCGCATTGTCAAAATCATATTTGGTATTCTAGCTAACTCTGTATTATGTTTTATGTTTTGTAAAACTCTATCTTCATTCCTCTCTCTTATTACTAGTGTTTAAAAAAATATAGCGCAATTTTCAACTTTATTCAAAAACGAACTTTGAAAAATTTGGCATCACAAGTAGTGTGCGGACATTTGATGTGATTGCCACTCTTGAAAGACATGATATCAGTGGGCCATTGATGGTGACACTAAGCAGTGTGCTGCTCTACCCAGATTCTATGATTAGATCATAAGTCTTAGTTTACCAGTTTCAAAAGTAAGATCAAGAATGTGACAGTGAAAAATTAGGACGATTATCCCCATGCCTTATACTATCATGATATCAAAGTGTAAGGGATCATATGAAAACTGCAAGACAAAAAATTTCACTATTGTTGAATTCCATTTACTTGGGTCATTGTTAAGCTTAAACAAAGTTAATAATATTTAATTAGACTTTTATAAGTCAATACCAAGGAAAAAGAGCCTATAAGATCGTAACTCGTTGTTTGGAAAAAATAAGTAACAATAATTTTACCGTTGTGGTAATTTTGAAGAGAGATGTTTTCGAAATGTGAATATATTTTTTTAACTAAGTCAAGTATGTAAAAATTATTATTTATCGACATTATGGGATTTTTTATGATTTAATTGAGGATTAAAAGCATAGGAAAAATAAAAAAGGCAATTTAAGACAAAAATTATCCATATGGATAATGTGTGTCTTAACTAAGACAATGTTGGATACCTAGAATTATTTGTCCTAAACTTACATGCCATCCATGTTTCTTTTGAAGGAAAGTGGAGAGATAAATTATTTTAATTTATCCTTAATTATTTCTTAATTAAAATAAAGAGTTTTAATATAATTGTAACTCATATCTAAAGTATTTAACATGAAATAAAATTAAGGAGTCTTAATCAAAATTAAACTCCACTACCTAAGTCTATAAATACATCAATTAACACAAAAATTAGGGTTTTAAGAGTTGATCGATGGCACAATCAAGAAAACCTTAAAGGGAGATATTTTTATGTATTCTAATTATTGTGAATTTATTTTATGTCCTATTACACAAGGTTGCTCACCCTAATTTATCTCTCTTAAGGAAAGATAGAATTATCTATTCCTTGTAGGTGTGTGAGAGAGAGTAGAGGGGTGTCACTCAAGGATAGCCTCTATTCCTTAAGAACACCAAGATTCACGTGATTCATAAAGAAAAATAAAAGTAATTTTTTCTTATAACTATTATACAATACATATATAGTTAACAATTCTATTGCATGACTAACCTATAAATTTTTGTATTCCATACCTTAAAAGTTATCCTTAAGATTCACCAAAACTCAATAGTTGTATTAGTCATGCTATGTTTAAATTGTTGAAATTGCTTTTGCATATTAAGTTTTTAACTATAAAACTCAAAGTTGTTAAAAACCAATTAAGGATTGCATAATATGATATTATGAATCTTTATTTTTAGTGTATTTAAATTTTGTAGTTCTTTGTAGTATTTCCTTACAATGCAATTTTGAATTCTTATGGTTGTTAATTGTATGATATAATTAAATATTAAGTTTGTGAATTGTCAGGACTAATTAAAACAAAAGAACTAGATTTTATTTGCCATGTAAGTATTGCATGAACAACCTTAAAATTTGAAGAACTTGTTTGTGTTTAACTAGAAAAGATGACTAAACAAAACACATTTCATAATTTTCTAGGATTATCAATTTCAATGTTTTTCATTTTTATGTTGCTTTTCTAAACATATATGTATGATTTCTTAAAAATTAAATTTTTTTTGTGTTTAATTAGACAAAGTGATTAAACAAAACATGAATAATAATTGGACCAGGATTATGGTTTGGTGTGTTTTCAATCTTGGTCATGTACATATATGTTACTTAAAAATTAGGAAACTTGTTTTATGAATTAGACAATTTTGTTAAAACAAAACACAAATCATAATTTGATTAGGATTATGATGTTTGTATTGATTTTCTTGAATTTGTAAGGTTTTAGGATAAATATATATAATCTAGGTATACATTTTAATCATTGAAATAAAATTGGATCCATATATTGTTATATGCTATGTATGTATATATATGTGTGTGTGTGTATATATATATATATATATCATTTTAATTGACTTGTACTCCAATTAATGGTGGGTGATTTAATTTTTATACTTGTTAATTGTTTGTTGTATTATGTTTATAAGACCTTAAATATAAATATGACATAAATAGAAATTGGCTTATTCTTTTTATGACAATAATAGAAAAGTATGTAATGAAAGTATAAGAAGTTGTTTGTTGTTGATTCATTATTGTCTAACATGAGTTTTATGAACCCAAATTAGATTACGCAAACAACATTATTATTTTTTAATGTAATTGTTTTGAATGCACTATTTTGATAACCTATACAATCAACTATGTAAGGAGAAAGAAGGTTATACCTTACCATGCCATATGAACCTAGTAGTTGAAAGTTATGGTAAATATTATGCATTCTTCATTAAATTTAATCATCAATAATATGAGTTTCATAACTCTAATTTTAGTTGTAAAATAAGATTGTTTTCAATGAATTTTTATGAGGAACACATGATTTTCTATTACCCAATTACATAATTTCTCAAACATTGGATTTCATGGACTTACATGCTGTGGTGTTATTTTCATGAATTTCATGGTGCATTTCATGGGCTTAGTTTTGTTTTTTCAAATAGGCATATGCACCTTAAATGATGTAATAGTTATAGGTTTATTATTATTACATCTTTTGAAAGAAGACCGGAGATGGAGTCCATATGATGAGCCTATTTCAACGAGTCGTGTACAAAGACTTGAAGATGGAGCCTTGAAGTTTAGTTAGTATTATCTAAGATAGGTTAAGGTTATATTATGCTCTTTACTTGTTTTGAATGCCAACACTTGCTTGTCTTAAAAGACAAGAAAAATAGGTTTAATCCCAATCAATATCAACTATTGACATTACCTTCTTATTATGGTAAATTATCTAGACATCGATCATTGAAGCACATGCTCTTCATAGGAGTATGTGTGTATTAGATTACTTTTTAAGGCAAGGTTGGGGTAATAATTTCTATGCCTTCTATGTATAAGGGTAGAAACACGACTAAGCCTAACATGGGCATGTTTAGGTTGGACTTGGTAGATGGTGTTAATGGAATTTACTTTTTGCCTTAGGCAATGAAAATGGGATGATGTGTCTAACATCTAAAGGATGTTAATCTTATACTATCCAAGAGTCATGTTGGGAACATGATTTAAAAAAAATTTCTTACCTAAGTAGCTTAGCCTTGTAGGTGGATAAGATGAAGCTTGACTATAAGGATGTGAAAAGTGGATCTTGGCCCACAATGAACACTAGCACAGATCAATTATAGGATGTTGATTTGATTTTAGGACTTAAATTTTAAGATAAGTTTAAGAAATTAAATACCTTATCTAAATTTTGTTTATTGGACACTTTGTTATAAAATATGACTACACAAATGTATTATCCTTGTGATACATTCCCAAACGGAAAGATTAAGGATAAGGTTCTTTAAAAGTTGAGATTCAATCTCCAGCTTAGAAGAAGCTTAAAGTCCTAAAAAGTTCTATAGGAAATATCAAATTAAACCTGTAGCTGAACTTATACTTTCATCTAAAAGCAAAGGCATAAGCAAAGCTAAACATAATCTTGAAGGATGGAGCTAAACTTGTACCTAAAAGCAAGAATAAGGCTAATGCCTAATTCAAACCTAATGATAAATAAATACTTGTATATAAAGATGAAGTTCAAGCTAAAGCCAACCCTAAGGACTAAGATAAATGAAACTTGCATTGAATGGTAGTGTAGACATGTACCTTAAGGTAAAAGTGAACCTTGCATCTGAAGATTATGGAATGGTAGTGGTACTTAGATCCAATTAAGAGGATAAAATTTATCACTTCTTAAGGAAGAGAAATATTTTATTCTACTCGGATAAAAGAGAAGTGTGTACAAACGACAACATGATGACATACTTTAGTGTAATGATTGAATCCTCTACTTGGAAGAGTGAGAATAAAAGTTCGACTTCTATTTTTAATAGTTTTTTATTGAGATCATTCTCTCTATTTTATACACAAAGGTATTGGATGTAATTTGTGGTTCAAACATTTGTTCAAATGTTAGTAGACTTGAAAATAAGAGAGAGTTGGTATAAGGTGAAGTCAACCTCTAGATGAGGAATGGAATAAAGAATGTGCCATCAAAATCAAGGATTTTGAAATTTAGTAAGTGGACTTGTTACTATGTTTTTATAAGAGGTAGAAACATAATTTAATTGTCCTGTTTAGACAATTATGAATTTTATTTCACTATTTGCAATAGTGATATTAGTATTCCTTTAGAAGGAACAAACTATTGCAATGGAATGCTAAATAATTACTTATATGTGTGAAACGTGGATGACATAGTGTATATCTATAATGAAATACCAAAAAATTACCTAAGTTTAGCATTTTTGTTTATGACCAAGTTTATTGAATACACTTTAAAAGACTTCTATAAAAGGAAGTGTTTCATTCATTTGAGTTAGAGTCTTATGTCAAATGTACATCTTAATTACAAGTAAAATGATAAACTTCTTTCTACAAGAGTAGAGAAAAAATATACGTATAATGGGCATAATACAAGGAATTGTATGTGAACCATAAAACAGATATGCTAAATAAATAATCGACTACTTCATAGACTTCAAGGATGATAAAGTCTGAATGACTAAGTGTATATAAAGAAGTTTATAAATCCAAATATTTGAAAGTTAAGGAGTTTATAATAAGTATAAAACCAATTTGACTAATGTATTAGAACCATTCAAATGAATTGTGATTGTAAATACATAAGTTAAAATGACTATCTTAGAGAAACCCAGTCCTCTAACAATACCTTTAGAGAGTGGTATGTATAAAGAAAATGTTGAATAAGATTCAACGTGAAAGAGTAATGAAACTCTTTCAAAACCTCTTTTCTAAGTCATATCCTTGACATTTTTATGTCCTTACCAAATGTAACTTCAGTAAAATCCAAGAAACAGACACTTAGAGAGACTTGGTTGAACCATAAAGTCAATAGTATTTTCTTAAAGGTTGGGATTGGAAATCACACGTTAAAGAGAGTTAAGTATTGACAAGTTAATTGCAAATAACCTAAGTGTTTATTTGCGAATCCTTAGAGAGAACAATACTATTTTGCTACATGATTGAGAGCCTAGGTATAAGTTTTATAATCAAAATGTTTTATTAGAGAAAGGCTAGATTCTCAAGAAGAACTATGGGAATAAAATAAAACTTAAAGAAAGGTTCAAGTGCTATAATTTTCTTGTGAAGGGGAAATTTCGAAGGTTAGAGACAAATTTAATTAGGAGTATTATTTAATACACAAAGATTTAAAGAATCTTGTGTATATAAAAAATGACTTAAAAAACCTAATTGATATTTGACATTAATATCTGTAGAGATAGATCATTTGTCTTTAGGAACTAAGTCATGCAAAGTACAATGGAAAGGTTGTAAACCGTTTCTATATGGCTAACTCAAATAAAGAGTGAGAGCTTTTGTCTTAGAGGGGTTATCCTACATACTAACAACTGTCCATCTAAAGATAGAAAGATCATGGATAGGGTCTTAGATACTTATAGGATTTATCATGAAAGCTATACTTCGTACTAAAAATGGATATTACTCATGCATATAAAAAGAATGAAGAATCTACTCATTATGTTTATAAGTGAAAAGAAGAGTCATTCATATAGAGATATGGATACTTATTATCCACTAGAGAATGGATAGTGATCATAAAGAAATAATTCAAATACATTGATATTATTAAGAACAAATATAAACAATAGTGTAAGGTCAAGTTCTACACAAACCAAGTGAACTATAGCAGAGAGGCTCTCTAAACATGATTTAGTGAAAGAAAATCACAAGTTTGGAAATTTCCCAAGCATTCTATTCAAGGTAAAGTTCTTTTATGATTGGAACATAATCAATGCACAAGTTAGGCATTCCATTCAATCTAAATACACACTTAAAAGATATCGTATGATTATAGAGATAACCAAAAGAGGTGATATTAATGTAAAAATAAAGAAACATGTAGAGACAATGTGGAAAATTGTTAACTAAGAAGTTAACTAAGTCTTAATCATAGAAAATATGTTAAGATATTTGGTTTAGGTAATACCTAATTGAACTTATGGCTAGTGGGAGGATATCACTGTAAGCCCTAAGTCCAATACACTTTATGTGACACTCATTTTTAAACATTTCCATTTTTAACAAATCTGATTTTGGCACTATATTTTTTTTCTTTTTATAAGACAACAATTTAAAATCAACATTTATAACTTCGAGATGAAATAACATGTGCGGTAAATATAAAACCGAATGTAGCATACATGCATTAGTTTTAAACCAGTCGATACAAAATATGTGATAGAAATATCAGAGTGCGGAAAAAGAGGTTCACGGTTTAAAACAATGCAAATGCCAATAAAGCCTATACTATCATGTATGAGGCTATACAAAACTCAAAAGTGTAATGTTTCCGAAAACATCTAGGAGCCGACCTGCCGTCTGTATCACACGTACTAGCTCCGCCCAAAAATGTAGTCCCGCACTAGGGGTGAGCAAAAAAAACCAAACCGACCAATTCAAGTCGAAACCAAACCGAACCAACCCGAATTTAGTGGTTTTTTAGCAGTTTGGTTTGGAGTCGGGTTGGATTTTTTCCAACCCGACTGGAGCGGTTCGGGTTCGGGTTTGTCAGTTTCCATACCGACCCCGAACCGAACCCACCACTCTAATATTATATATGCCAAATATTGCTAAAAAGCCCACCCAAATCGTGACCGTTTATTCACACCCTAACCCTAAACACTCATCTCACACTCACACAGCCACACTTCTATTCTCTCACACTCAGCCGTAAAACTCTC
>CANYCX012297397.1:0-23327 GCA_948193385.1 Breynia disticha f. nivosa | reverse complement strand
TTATGGCTCATTTTTCCTCCTCCAAAACTTAAGTCTTATACCTTGGTGAATCCATTCTCTTGCCTCATTCCTATCCCAATGAAACTAACCATACATTTCTCATCAGTTAACCTCAAAGAAGCTAGATTAAGCAACCATTCCGAAAATCTAACTTAGAACCAAAAACTCAAATCCCGTTTTTATTAACCTTCTAACTTAAAACTTCATTTTCCTGCACTTGACTCAAGATTTAACTCAAAATCGTTGTAACAATGCTTAGTATACATCCTAAGCTTTCAAAAGAATCAAATTTCATACCATTTGAAGCTAAAACAAGTAAGTTATGGCCTTTAGAACATAGGATACAAAAACATACGGGATTTTTAACATATACTAAGAAAACTTACCAAGTTTAAGATCCTAAATGGATTTCCAAGCTTCCAAAACTCCAAATTCTGTTAAGAGGTGATGGATTTAATTTGTGTAAGGAATTTGGTAATGAAAGAAGAAGAAGGTAACGTGAAAGGAGAGAAGAGAAAGAAGGAGAGAGGGAAGAGAGTATGTGGGGAAAGGCTTTTGCCTAAAATGAGGAAAAAATGATACTTGGTCGTTTGAGTGGGAGGCAATTGGAGATTTTAAGATTTCAAATTGTGTTGAGTCCACTTTGTTTCGTAATTTATTTTATCTCGACTCTAATAAATTTTTTGATTTCAAAATTCTCGGAAATCATATCTTAAATATAATTATCATAAACTCTCCCTCATTTAATTCTTAACAATTATTAGTTTTATTATCGCGAAAAATTTATACGTATTTTTACGTATTTATACTTATTTTTACTGTATTTATACGTATTTTTAGGGTGTTACACTATTTATGACATAAATATGATTAAAAATAAATTTGTATAACTCATATTGTATATTTTATAGTATTGCAAGAAATGAATGAAAACGAAGCAAAGATGTGGTAAATATTGTGACATAAATATAAGATAGTTAAATAAGTAATAGTTTATTTTTCAAACAGGTGAAGTCGGTATTTGTATTTTCTAACGGGATGATTCGTAATTATCATATCCGACGGACAACGAAGCGAAAACGCGATAAATATATAATTCACGGGATAGAGACAGAGACAGAAACACCAAACTACCCGCCGAGCCGCCGACCCACCTCATTGTTATTCCCAGTTGTTCTTCTGCGTTGACGGCGTGTCGTTTAGTTAGATGGGGATGCGTTGGTTGTTTGTTTGGAGTTGTCAGAACAAGCAATGAATGAAAATGAAATGCGAAGAAGAGGGCCGCTAACCAGTCGTTTGCAACATTGGATAATAAGTTGGAGTCGTCTCTCTTGTTATATATATTTTTATAATTTCATCTCTTTTATTAAATATTTTTTTTAAAAATTTCCTGTCTCCTTAAAAATATTTTTGTTTCTATCACTAACCCAAAGTGCCATGATTAGCAAGTTTTTATATATAGCATCCAATGCGGAAGATGCATGTCTGGAGACATAATGAAATAAACCCAGGCCTGTTTCATGCAGACAACAGCTTGGAAAAGGTCGGTGACAGTGGAACAGGCTAACTCATTGTGTCATCTTTTGTTCAATTACTAGACCTGCCATGCCATGCCATGCATTAGACATTCATTCTGAAAAACCAAGACCAGGCAACACTACAGCTACGTTCATTTAAGATCAGTGCCGCGTGTTACCGATTGACGAGTCGGAAAAAGCCGAGAATACTGCTTCGGTTCGAAAAAATGCTCTAGTGATGTATTTACTTGTCGAATCTGTAAACTTGGTGTTTTCGTCGTTGAAAATTCACAAGACGGCACGTGTATTCGGATGAAAAAGTGGTGCACAAGCGTGAGAATCGACTTGTGACATTACTAGTAATGCGTACACTTGGATACGATTTGATGTGTACAATTTTTTATTTTTTTAATTAAATTTTAAAAATAAAAACAAATGAAAAAGTTGAAAAATAATTGAAATAATAAGTTCAATTTTAGAATTAATATATCGATTATAAAAAATATGTACAAAACTGGAAAGCGAAATATTGGGTCCCAAATCCAATTGGAGAAGAAGCGCGTAAACTGCACACCCAACGGACAATCCTACACTCCCTCCAATCACTACCCTGCGCACTTCACCTCTCTCTCCTACAGTCATAACTCTCCCTCTTTCCTTTCCTACACCACCTCATCCATTTACACTACGCCCCTAGATGCGCTCTTTAGCTTAACCTACGCATTTATAGCATACTCACTGCATTACTCACTGACAACCACCTTAACACCATTTCTCTCTCTCTCTCTCTCTCTCTCTATTACGGATTCATCTTCTGTTCCGATCTCCGTCAAAACTATATTATTTTATGTATGATTTTCAGATTTCGCAATTATTTAGTTTAGTTTTGTGTTTTCTAGTATATTATTTTGCATCATTTACATTGCTGATTTCGATATTTAGCTTTAGTTATTGCATAGTTACGAGATAATTGAATTCGCATTTAGTTATTAGATAGTGATGAGATAATAGTAGATTGAATTCGTGTCCGATCGATTTGAAACGACAGCGTCTTGCAGCAAAAAAGAAAAATGAATCCGCTATGCTGCATTGCGCCAGTTTCAATCGATCGAGACAGAAACAACTCGGTGGTCACAAAATCAGTGAGTCAAACTCATTTAGGTGTGGAAGCATCGGTGAAGCCCAGTTTCTCAGTTCAAGTGTCATCAATTAGTGCGGAAAGTGAAAAAATCTCGCCGTTTTGTAACCCGGAACCGGAAGAAGCGGCGAATGAAGGTAGAGATTCGAAGGCGTACAGTGTGAATAGTACAATTGCAGGGATTTTGTATAAGTGGGTGAATTATGGGAAAGGTTGGAGATGTAGATGGTTCGTGTTGGAAGATGGTGTGCTGTCTTATTACAAAGTGCATGGTCCTGACAAGATTGTGATGAGTCCATTGAGAGAGAAGAATAGTAGAGTTATTGGAGAGGAGTCTTTGAGGTATATTAGGAAGTTTAATTGGATTAGTAATCGTGCTGGGTTCGCGTCGCGGCAGTGTAAACCATTTGGTGAAATTCACTTGAAGGTTGCTTTTGATTTGTTCTAGCTTTGAATGCTTAGTGTTTTTTAATTTTTATGTGCAAGTTTTAGTTTTTGTAGTTGTTTAATTTTATTTGTATAATGTGTTTGAAGTTTGACTGTTGCTGAGTTATTGTATCAATCAAGTTTTTTTGATGATGTTAACGGGTTTAGGGACAAAAAATGCTTGGATTTTGGCGTAATTTTGATTTTAAGCAGAATGTTACTGACTTCTAATACTGTTATTGGAATAATCAATTATAGTAGTTGAATGTTACCAATTTTTCGTTTTCTTTATCGAGGTTATGGAGTTTGAAATTGGGGAAAATTGCTTCTGAAGATGTTTTAGAACTAATCAATACTTGGTTTTGCTTTTCTCTTTTCCTGGTTTTTGGTTTATGTGTATTTTATTAAGCTTGATGTTGCTGACTTCAGGCAAATTATAGTATTTGAGTGCTACCTGTTCGTAATTTTTTCTGTTAATGGAGTTTGAATTATAGGGAAGTTGGTTTTTGTAGGTTTCTTCAGTTCGTGCCAGCAAATCAGATGATAAAAGACTTATCATATTCACTGGCACAAAGACACTTCACTTACGTTGCTCATCGAGAGATGACAGAACTGCATGGCTTGAAGCATTGCAGGTTGCTAAAAATCTTTTCCACAGTGATTTTCCAACTTCAGAAGAGATTGGTGTTTCAACGGAGAAGTTGAGGAGCCGGTTATTACGGGAAGGCATGGGCGAGGCAGCCATCAAGGAATGTGAATCGATTATTCTTTTGGAATTTTCTGGGATGCAAAACCAGTTGAATTCTCTTCAGCGTAAACACATCATGTTGTTAGAAACTCTCAGACAATTGGAGGTATTTCCTTTTCTTTTCATTCGGTTCTAATAACCTTCAATTGAGACGGTGTCATGCTCACTGTTGGAGTGTGTTGGCGTGAAGCTGATTGGTTTGTTTCATTTATTATTTTCTGGTCGTGGCTATTTTTTTGAATATTGAATTGAAATAAATGCTAGGGGAGATTTTTTGGTTCTTCCTATTTCTGGTTGAGTTACTGTGAAACTACATTGGAATTGATAAATAATTGCAATTTCGATCACTGCATGAACGCATACTTCATTACCTCCCAATTCTGATAATTTGATGCTTTCAAACTACCAAATGTCATCTCATATGAACACTTCCATCTGGCTATCAATTAGTTTGGTTTGTTGTATTTTTCTGGATGAGAATCATGAGATGGTATGAAGATTTACTACGCTGCGGTGTGACTTTCTTCCCGAAAATGCTTCGCAGACAGAGAAGATTGAGCTGGAAGCTACTGTGGTAGATGAGATGAAGGAACGTGAGTCTTTTTGTGGACAAGCAAATAGAAGATTCAGTGGTTAGTTAGAACTTTCAATTTCTTCTTTTCCATGTTTTATTCATGTTTTGTTGCACATATCTAACATGATCTTCTGGGTGAGTGAGGTCAAGACTTTGGAAAAATTAAACGATGTTATAAGATAGACTATACAACGGTTGAGTGATCTGTAAGATATTTTAAATGGATGAGCATAATAGTAGCAGTTTTGACTTCCTGATTGTTGCAGCATTATTCTTTTGGTATTAACAGACTCAAGTTGCTGTTGGAAGTTAGAAGTCAAAAGTTAATCTCTGATATTTGTGTTACCTCCGGTCTTCATGAATTCATATTCTGCATTTATTTCACTGTCTGTGTCAGTGTCGCTATGTTATTTTTCCTTGATGTTTTTATTCATAAGCAAGCTGTAAAAAATGTGAAGTTTCAGTAACTCAGATGTGTGATGCATCAGAAAAAAATGTGCTATTATTTAACTTTTTCAGTGATTAAGAGTCTTCGTGATTTACTGATATTTAATATCATTTGATTTCGCAGATTTTTATTCAGTAATGTCAGAGGGCAGTGCAAGTGACTCTGATGCTGATAATGGAAGTCAATACGGAGCGGATGTTGAAACAGATGAGGACAACAAGATATTTTTTGATACAAATGACTTTTTGTCGTCAGATACTTTGAGAAGCGCTTCCTACCGGAGTAGGGAAAATATGGGTGGGTCTTTTATATATGATAAAGACCCTTTTTTCTCTGACCGTATGCTCAGAGTTGATAAGGAGATTCGAACAATTCAATATCCGTATGTTAAAAGACGGGATGATTTGCCAGAGCCAGTGGAGAAAGAAAAACCCATTGGCCTCTGGTCAATCATCAAGGACAATATCGGCAAGGATTTGTCTGGAGTTTGTCTTCCTGTCTACTTCAATGAGCCGCTTTCTTCGCTTCAGAAGTGCTTCGAGGATTTGGAGTACTCTGACTTGGTTGATCGAGCATTGGAATGGGGAAAGCAGGTTATATCCTCTGCTGTGCCTTTTTTTTTACTGCCTAGCAGTTATCAGGCGTGGTTATTGCATTTTAGTCTTGGTAGTTGACTCTGGATTGTCATGATAAATCAAGCTAAAACCACAATTTGTATCTTACCTTTTTGCTACACTTCATGCATAAAAATGGGTAATTTGGCTTCTGCGGTGTTGCAAATTTTTTCAGAACTTTCTGGCTTTGAAGTTTGAAACGATCATGTAATGAGCCTCTGGTGTTGATTTTACGATGAATGAGGTATTCGGTAAAATATACATAGATTTAGTGGTAACTGAAGTTTCAAAACTTTATTCTTCACCTTGTGGTGGCCGACAAGTTTTATGCTTGATTTCCTGTTTATGACTTCAATGTGATTCATTGCATTACCAGAATATGATAATTTTCATCTGTTTATGACTTCAATGTGATTCATATGCATTACAAGGGGATATCACTGGCTGCAGGGAAATGACTTAATGAGGATTCTAAATGTTGCTGCTTTTGCTGTATCTGGTTATGCCTCAACAGAAGGCAGACAGTGCAAACCTTTCAATCCTCTCCTTGGTGAAACCTACGAAGCTGACTATCCTGATAAAGGGCTTCGTTTCTTCTCAGAAAAGGCAAAATTCTTTCTTCCAATCTTTCTTGTTCAATGTAAGGACGTTGTCGTTGACACGCTTGTTTTATCCATCAGATGATTCCCTTACACATTATTTTCATTCAGGTTAGCCACCATCCAATGATTGTTGCTTGTCACTGTGAGGGAAAAGGCTGGAAATTCTGGGGAGATTCCAATCTTAGAGGGAAGTTCTGGGGCCGGTCTATTCAACTCGACCCTGTTGGCGTTCTTACTTTGCAATTCGAGGATGGGGAGACATTTCAATGGAGCAAGGTTACCACTTCCATTTATAACATCATACTTGGTAAAATCTACTGCGATCACTACGGCACCATGCGCATTAAGGGTAGTGGAAACTACTCCTGCAAGCTCAAGTTCAAGGAACAGTCAATCATAGATCGAAATCCGCATCAGGTAATCTTTCGGCTGGCAAACAGTTCCTAAAATTTTTTCTGGTGATTGTGCAGTAATAAGCATGAATCCGCTCCATTTTTTTAAAAATGTATCTCGTTGATGTACTTCTTAGGTCCATGGTTTCATACAAGATAATAGAACTGGAGAGAAAGTAGCTATGTTACTAGGAAAGTGGGATGAAGCAATGTACTACGTGGTAGGAGATCCAACCACAAAACCAAAGGGCTATGATCCAATGACAGAAGCTGTGTTGCTCTGGGAAAGAGACAAATCTGTTATCAAAACGCGATACAATCTGACCCCTTTCGCAATATCTTTGAATGAAATAACTCCTGGCTTACTGGCGAAATTGCCTCCTACCGATTCAAGACTCAGGCCAGATCAGAGACATCTGGAGAATGGGGAGTACGAATTGGCAAATGCCGAGAAGCTGAGACTTGAACAGTTACAAAGGCAGGTATGTATCTAATCTGCATCTCTTATGCAAAGTAGGACTGATAATTCAGATTAGACTGGTCATAATAGTGTCGTTATTTATGACAAAAGCATTTATAAAAAATGAATTCGTGCGGTATCATAATCGTGTAGTCAGAAATCGTGTTATTGGATAAAAAATTGTCAGCGCTAACATCAAGTGAGAAGGTTTACGAGTTGAGTTCTGTGTCTGCAATGACTAAGATGCAAATTATAATGCAGGCAAGGAAGTTACAGGAAAGAGGATGGCAACCGAGGTGGTTTAAGAGGGACGAAAATGGTTGTTATGGGTACACAGGTGGGTACTGGGAAGCACGAGAGAGAAATAACAATTGGGACGAAATCGGTGATATATATGGACAGAGTGTGGATCAACCATCGTGTTTGATCGAAGAAGAAGAGGAGACTTGTTATGCCTAAACACATTTCTGATCTTTAGTTTCATAGTTTTGTGACGTACACGTCTCCCTTACATAGAAAGCTCAAAATGCAACAACCTTCAATCTTCCCTTTAATTTTCTAGCCCTATTATCTGCACTTTCAAGGAAATTGGATTGTCCTTACAGTGGGAGACAACTCAAATATAATGATTTATTAAAAAAATGAAAAGAAAAATCTAAATGAAAACAGAAGGGGAAATGGTATTAATGTGGAGTATTCAATAAAATGAGTTTCGAACACAAAATTCCCATAAAAAATGGGATGGATGGGCTGAAATAAGTAAAAATGCATTGGACAAAATTGCAGATGAAAACATGATAATTAAAGCTTACTGCTTCCATGCTTTCTTCCCGCGAAACTGTTTCCCATAACGATTCTGTTTTTTGTTTCTCTCTTGAAGAGATCTCTTTATTTTCTGTCTCTTCGCAGCTATTGGCATCTTCTTTTGGTGTTCCTTCTGCCTATTGCTCTTCCCACCAGTCTGTCCATTATCACACAGATTTTTAACACATTGGACATTTCATCTCTTCAATCATGGAAAACAAACTCAGAAAAAGTGCTACAAGTTCAAATGAACTGTTCTTTTGAAAATAAGAAAACATTTGCTTTTATAACGAAATGATCTGCCCGCGTGAATTGGAATTATCCGGCAAGAAGAATAGTGAAAATCCAATCGATTCTAAGAATGTTTAGGTAAGACATTAGTAAAATATTTTTCAAAAAGAAGCATAAATTTTGAAAGCAGAGCAGTGAACGCACCTTTTTCTGTTTCACAGCAGTTCGAGAACGGTAAGTCTCCCTATCCTCCCTTCCTGCATGGACTAAAGCCAGTCTTTCTTGCTTGCTTAGCTTCTTCTTCACATGAACCTGCAGAGAGACTAACTCATAAGCAACTTGAGAGAAAGAATAAAAGAAGTTTAAGCATAGGAATGAAATGAATTCAACTTTCTCAAAACTGTACGTAAAATTGAACTGCGTATTTGTGGCAAAAATATAGAGAACTTACCTCGAGCTTAGCAGGATCCACACGCTTAACACTAAGCTGATCAGCACCAGGAACCTTGAAGCCATGCTGACTCAAGGCAGCCTTAGTGTCCTTTTTTGCCTGTAATAATGACATTTACCACAAAGATGCAAGGTCAGATTTGTCACTTAACAAGGTGTGTACTCTACATGTCAACAAATTGGTTGCGATTCGATGGTTTTTGGTCAATTTACCTTTAGTTTCTTAATCCTTTGAAAGTCTTCATTAGAAAGAATGCCATCTGATGAGTCTATTATAGTTTGCTTCTTCAATGATCCTTCAGCCAACCTTTTAAGTGCCCGGAGACTTGTATCTGCAGTTACAAGTGTTCCATCGAAATCGGACAACTTCCTCTTTGTTGCTCTAGATTTTTTATCTTCACCCACACAGTGCTTGCCGCTACTATCATGATTTTCAGCTTCGTCCTCTGCATCATCATCCTCTTTCTCTGCCTTCGAGTCAACATCACTGTCAGTGAGATAAATACTATCTTCTTCATCATCAGAGTCAACATCATCATCAGAGTCATTTTGTATGTCACCATCCTCACTTCCACTAACATTGTCCGACACCAGATTTTCCTCATTCTCCGAGTCACTGGCAGCAAGTGTGTCATTATCATGATCTTCATAGTCACTGGATACCCCATCATCAACTTCCTCTTCCTCCTCCTCCTCCTCATCATTGTCATCATCATCATCATCATCATCATCACTAATCCCACCATTATCATCACTTTGCAACAACTCAACACCAGGGACATCAGTCAGTACACTGTTTTCTCCATATGGTTTTGGTCTAGCCTTTGGGTCACTAGGGCGTCCTCGGTCCTTCTTAAGCAACAATGAAGGGCACACCTGCAAGTTTTGGAAGAATAATCTCCATGACTCATGGACACTCATGAATACTTACAGAGAGCACAGAGTGGAATTTTGAATACCTCTCTAAATAATGTAATAAGCGAACGAGCAGCAATTGAAACTGCCTTCTCATGGGTCTTCTTGTACAATACAAGGTCTTGCAGTAAATCCTCAGTCATCAACTATAACCAGGAAGAAAGCATGGTATAATTTGATAAAATTAGAATAAAAATTTTCAATGAACAAAACAATAAGATAAATAGAAGTTTTTTGTAACAAAAAACTAGACAGGGATATTAAAAGTCCATCAATATGTATTCATAATTACCAAAGGAATGCGCAGGCATATTTCTCGGATCACATTCAGCCCGACAGCAATGGCCTGGAAAAAAAATCAAAATCAACTCCAACGCTGATCTTGTTCTGGTAAAATAGTGATGAAAATCAAATGCAAAACAACACCTCTGGTCGTGAACGATCATGGACAAATTGATTCACTATTTGCTTGAATAAGGGTTCAACTGCATCAGGAGGCACCTAACACATAGCAATAAGTCAACATGATAAGGCTAATTGAACTATAGAAGCATAATGAGATGAGAGACAGAAATGTTGAGCCAAAAGGTAATGGTGACAAAATTAAATCCAATCAAAATAGATAGATCACCAAATCATGACATGCTTGAACAGCTGCAGCAAGTAGACTTGTGATATCACGTTGGTGAGGCTACACAAAATAATGACATTTTTAGACAAACTAGCATAAAAAGATAAAATAAGGCGTGATTTTTATAAAGCTTTGTTTAAGGACTTTAGAATTAGAAAGTTAGGACGCACCTGAACATATTTCTGAAGGAAAGGATAAAAGTTCAACAAAATTAATCGGTGAAGCCCCACAGTTCGTGCAATTACCTTGAGCATCATCATCTTAACCTGAGTTTAAAAAAAGCCAAGTGTCATATGGAGATTCTATAGCTTCTTAAATAACACGATAACTAAAAGATAACTTTATGAGAAAAAGATAAATCAGACTAAGCAAAAATTCAGAATACCTCAAAACGATCATTGCAACTATGCAGACAAGAAAATAACTTCTCAGCAAATCCCTGCAGATAAAACATAGTTACATAGTTTAAATTTATTTATATGAGCCATGCAATTAATTATGATACTAGCATCAAACACAGTGAAAAACCTGAGCATCTTTTAGATGGTTAAGGGGTGAATACAAATTTGAATTATTGTCTTTTTCTGAGGCAAGACGCTGTTGTTTTTTCAAGGTGCGGGCAACACGTTCCAGTTTTGCTTTCTTTTTCTTCTTGCTAGATGTTGTACCTTTATGGTTAGCCTGGCATTTAACATAAAAGAACAATATTTACATCTTTGAAAAAAAAATGTTATTTACAAAAAGGCACAATCAGTTTCAGGCAGAGATAACACCATAACAGTAGATCGCCTAGTTCTAAAATTATACTGATATTCAACATAATAGAGTCACAAATGTATGGATAACCACCAAGTCAACCTTGATATCAAATTGTATGGAAATTCAACATGAAAAAACTGTCAGTCTCATCATAAATTGTTCAAGAAGGTCAAAATAATGAAAAACTCTAAAACAATCTTGCCCTGTCTAATACTTCAACGCAATAACTCTGAGGGAAAGGTGAGAGTACAAAAGGCATAAAAGTCTAAATGTGGATCAAATAATTAGCACAAAGGCACATCTTACGAGACCAACGGAAGAATCCAACACTCATCAACTTGTGCGACAGTTTTTTTAATCATCAATAGCTCACCTTATAAACAGCTTCTTTGCTAAGAAGAGCTTTAGGATTAGGCAGAGCAGACTCATCCTCACTGCTTGATGCATCGCTATCATCTTCATCTTCAATCTTCTCATAATCTAGAAGAAAAGATAGAGCAGCAACCAGGATCCTGCCATATTGAGCCAGAATCAGAACTTCCATTAACGCAACATCAAAACGTACACATCAACTGCACCCAACTAAAAAAGCATACCTGGACGATGAATGAAAACAAGCCATACAAATGGCATTTGCTGTTCTATCATCAAACCACACCTTTCTTCGGTGAAGCTCGCATAACGTAACGAGTGCCCTCTTGGCTTCAGCTTCATTGTCTTGCTATCAAATAATAAAAAACATAAAAACTACTTAACATCCCCGTTAACTCACAAATAAAAAATATCACCTCAAACTAAAGAACCAACCTGCAGCATTGCAAACAAAATATTCTGAAGCTGCCGATTCTTCGCCTCATTTTTATGCTTCTTATTCATTCTTCTAATACTATGCACCACATGAGAAAACGCCAATTTCCTCAAATTCCTATCTCCTAGCGTTTGTAGCTCCATAAACAACGCTAGTGTCTCACTTATGTCAACCATCTATCATTCAAATATATTCACATCAAATTCAGTCGCCATATCAACAAATCCAAATAAAAAAGACAGATTTTTCACTTTTCAAATTCAAACTACTTCAATTTCTAATATGAACAATCTAGCACTCAAACAACTTTGCATAAAATTCACTGTTTTCAAATTACATAATAATTCAATTTCTAACGTAAAAAAAAAATTTACACAACTTCACATAAAGTTCACAAACTTCAAATTGATTTTTTTAAACAAACATTTTACACTTTTCAAATTCAAAACACTTCTTATAACAACCATCTATCAAAACAAACACTTCATTTTAAAATTTACAACCTTCAAAAACAAAAATCAATAAAATTCCCACAAAATACCTTCCTATTAACCAACAAAATAAGCGCTTGAGCCACGTGGCACCTCAATCCGGAAGGAATAAACCTTCCAGAAGCTTTCAAAAACTGGAGAAGCTGATTCGGAAACTTGCTCAACTCTTTCTGATAAAACGGCGTCATATGAGCCAAAAACAACACTTTATCTCCAAGCTCTTTGGATAACGTGAGGTCAGCGCATACTCCGGAGGTTGAATTGAAGCTCAACGCAGCTTGTTGCTCGAAAAGATCGATTGACGAATTGAATTGGCTGTATATTAGGTTTAGTTCGGTCACATAACCTTCCGGATCCATTTTCATTTTCGATTGGAGCGTTGGGAGACTTAGTTTCTCCGAGCTTCGACCCGAGGACGACAGTGGCGACGGTGAGATTCCGCTCGAGGACATTTTCGTAATTTGGAGGTTGCTAAACCCTAGAACTACACTCGAGGTTTTATGGCTCTGTCGTGAGAATTGAGGTTTATGATTACTTTTCTTATCGTCACTAATATTTTCTTTTGTTTCATTTTAGCTCCAAAATTTTAATACTTATTTCGTAGAGGTCTTCGAACTTACTTGGTATTTTATTTGTGCCCAATTTATTTTAGATTTGCCATGTTTTTCATTATAAAAGAAAAAACAACTAATTTTCAAGTATTTAAAATAAAAACAAGGATATTTTGTACCATCAAAAATTCACTATTATATTTTTATTTTTAGTGAAAATATATTAAAACTCAACAGTAAATGAACATATTTTTTATTTTATTTATTTTATTTTAATTTTTTTCATTTCAGCTATATCAAAAATATGAAAAGAAACAAAATATTTATGTGAGGTTGTTCAGTGATGCCTTGTAGTATATACATAAAAGGACAATATAGAAGATCACAAGTAAATCATACGTAAGTTTTGAAATTTTATTTTATTACACAAAATTCTCGAGTTAGAGATCGGATTTACACCACAGATTCCAACTTCAAGTGTATTTGATATGTCAACTAACCAGAATCCAAATCATTAGTAACTATTTCTTAACCAATACAATTGAACTTTGGTGACTCTAACATGTCAAAAAGTTACTTTAGTGACTCTTTAAGAAGAATTAAAAAGTTGAGGGAGTATAACGCATTCAACCGAACCTCACCGCCTTCAGATTTATAGTGGGCCGAATGAGGGCCCATTAAGAAAAAGATAAACTAAATCAACTGACGACGTCGTTTGACAACCATGAGAGCTTACTGGAGCCAAATCTCAAACACTTATCGAACACAACAGAGTGAAGAATTAATTTCAAAAATACTCGACAGAAAATGGATGCTGGAAGTTCCTGATTCAAAGATAAGCCAAATAATTCAGTATTCGGGACAAGAAAAAGGGTCAGATACGTACAGTTTGGTGAAACCTTGTTTTGGGAGTAAAGAGAGGCGAAGGAAGACGCGGTCGTTTTACGTAGTAAGGGATGATTTGTTGCAGCCGTTGGTGAACGGTAACAAAGCTAGAAAACTTGACGCATTGTTCCCGCTTCTTCTACAGCATTCTGTGACAGATGTGGTCAGACTTCGTTGCATTTTCTCGACAGGATTTAGCCTTTTCAAATTAACAAAAAAAGTCTAGGATTTGGCATAGATAACTGATGTTTAAATACTGAAATGTAGAAATGTGTCGTATCTTTATTAAAAATATATACTGCCATATTAATATGCTATTTAAGATAATCATGGATATTGAATTATCATAAAAAAAATTTGAATTATCATGAAAAAGTGCCATTGCAATTTGCTGGAAATTAACGTTTGAGATATTTTATAGGTCACGTGTGGAGGTTGCCAAAGTGCACATACAGCAGCCGTTGGTGTGTAAGCCTTTGCTAAATTAACATTTCATGTTTGTGATTTTTGTTTAGAATTCAGATGGTTTGTTTGGTATGAATGGATTGATGAATTGTGGTGGGTGTTATGTAGCTGTTTCATGTGCTGAGGGAGGAATAAAATCACATCTGCTTCTTCGAGGTGAACAGCCTCAAGTTTTGACTGGATATAACTTGGTCTCAACAATTTATGGAGATGTCACTTATGTTCCAAGGTCTGTTTATGCTAATAGAGAGAATATGCTGCGTTGCCATGCCGATTTGGTGGCAGGGGAAAATGGTGTAGTTTTATGCTGTAGTGATGTTCTTGAATCATCTCTCGTGAATCAAACGTCAGGTGGTTTAAATGCTGGGCAAGTGGATACGTATAAAAGGTTTCAGAATTCTCCAAGAAAAGTTCTGATTATCAATGAAGGAGCAGGTGACACTGTGGCCTTACTTGGTGAGTGCGAAATTTAGGATTTTTTTGTGCTCTTTATCTTTTTTATTCGAGTCAATTGTGGTACCAAGTATATTGTTGCATTTTGTTTGAGCATAGCAATAATGTAAGTCCAAAATCTAATCTTTTACTGCTGAATGTGGATGTGATCTGTTTATCTTAATCTTCATATTCTTTGGTTTAACAATGAATTGCTCATATTATAAGTGCTTTTCAACAAGATTGACTGCTGAATGCTGGTGCCTTTCCGAATATGTTGCAGGTATTATTCGTTTGGTGGAGTACTTGTCCCAGAAACATATTCTTGGAAAGGAGAGTCGAGTAAAACTGGTTGTAGATGCCGGAACTGGTACAACTGCCATTGGATTAGCCCTTGGAGCCCTTTGTTTGGGGTATGATCCAACGTGTCTTGCATTCTTTTTTTGGAGTTTTTTAATTTAGGCATGATATTTCGGATTCTATATTTTCAAGCAATGAAGTAACTTTTCATGGCTGGTTCTCAGGCTTCCATGGGACGTAAATGCTATCATGCTTGCTGATAAAATTGATGCATATAAACAAAAGGAAAAGTCCTTACTTTCTCATTTTACAAAACAATTTGATCTTCCTGTTCTTTTAACTGATGTCGAAGCTACTGGACTTGTTCACTGGATAGATCGTTGGCATCCAAGGAAGTACGCATCCTGAAAACTTCTTTTCCGCATATTGTTGCATTAAATTCTTAAACATTTTTGTTCCATTGACACTGTAAAATTTTGTGTTGGTTAACTTACTATCCTTTGCATCAAAATGCTGGCTATTTTCGTTGTAGTTAGTCTAATTTGCATTTTTCAGCTCAACATGAATCGTGTTATGAACCTCCCTTGCAGATTCGGCAATGTTTTAGAAGGAGAAGTAAAGACTTGTCACCAAATTGCTAAGCAAACCGGCATTCTAGTTGATCCAGTTTATACTCTAGCTGCTTGGGAAATGGCAACACAAATGAGTGAGGAAGAAACAAAAACTGATACACAAGTAGTGATGCTTCACACGGGGGGCACACTTGGCATATTCGGCTTAGCACAGAGGTACAAGTCCTACTTCAATTTGAACAAAGATTGATTGTCCAACTTATTGATGAGGCCATTCATGCATACATACATTTCTGTGTAAACTTTCTTCACATATCAGAAAAACAAAAGGGTAGTCTACGCTCATGCAATCTTCTCTGTCGCGTTCATATCTGTTGTACAATATGTTTATGATGTATAAATGCTACAGGATGTACCCTATGTTATTACTTATCAGTTGACAGTAAATGAAATCAACTTGAATTTGACAAGTTCTACAGCATACTTTGCCTTTTTCTGTACATGAAGGAAACGCCCCATTCTTCCTGCAGAACCGTGAGCGTAGCCCTGAGAGTTAATCATGAAACATCCTGTTGGATTTGAGGCTCTCAAATCAAATCTTGTGAAAATAGTCAAAATTTATAGTTAACTTGGAATTTTATGTTGTGAAAATCGTCAAATTTGTAAGTTCACATGTGTGCATATTTATAAATCAATTGCCGGGAAATGTTTGTTGTAATTGTGTGCACTATTATTTTTTACATAATACATTGTGAAATTGTCAAAAAAAAAGATCTTCATTGAAGAATAGTTAACTCGAGATTTTATGTTGTAAAAATAGTCAAATTTGTAAATTCATGTACGTTCATATTTGTAAACGTATGTGAAATATGAATTTACAGATTTTGGAACAACTTACAAAACATACATAAGCTCAAAAATCAACTAAATGAACTACATTTACAATTATGTTTTTAAATACGTTTCAGGCAACTTCTTGGAATGTTTTAAGCTTCAGAGGCTTCATTCATGGGCCTGAAGCTGGTGAGGAGAACAATAAAAGTTGCTTCTTTGTTTAGGGTTCCACCAACAGTGAATGGGGGGAGTACGAATTTATCTCTCGATTCTCGAAGTAACCAAGTGAGTGAATCTCTCTTCTTCTTCTTGTTGTGTCATGCTGCAATATTTAAATTCTAGGGAAAAGGGGAAGCATTAAAAATGTCTACATTGGTTGCTTCACCCAATATTTTTGTATTTGAACATTCTTGATGGCAGTGATACTCTGTCAGGTTATTAAAAAATGGCCAACATCACTTACAAAACCCAACAGAATCTAAAATTCTTAACGTAACACAATGGAAATGCGCACGTTAAATTAACTTGATTAAACAAAACAGAGTGCCATGATGCAACAGTGAGACGGTTCGCCACAACAGTGGCGTAGGCGGACACGATATTGTCCGCATCACACTTGCTTCAATGCTAACTTTTGTTATCGCTAAACATCAAGGCGTGTAGATCAAATGACGTAGAATTATTCTAGCTTAACTAGAGATCTCGAGTTTCAGTTACGCAGCTGCGTTAAAATTTAGTTGGAAGAGTTTTGTCACCTTTGTGGTCCTACCTGGCTTGAACAAGGATTAGTCTGAGGTGCTCAGCATAGCTCGTGGTTCAGACAAAAAAAACTTTTGTTATTGTTAAAGGTAAATAATATGGCAAATTTGTACTATATGCATATTTGTTTTCTCTGATTTCAAATAATGATAGTCGTCTTTAATTTTTTTATAAATTAATTTAAGTTAAAATTTATGTTAATTTTACCAACGTGAATTCATTATCTAAAAATTAAAGAAATATCTTTTTCCTAAAACTAGAATCAAAGAAGTTCTTCAATGTCAAATATTTTTGAACACTACAACAAAAAATATTTTAAAATATTGAATTTTAAATACGAGTAAAATAATCCTCTTTTATTTATTAAATTTTTTTTAATATATGTTACAATTGTTAAAACAACACTTATTTACGAATATCATTATATAGCGGTGGCATATGAATAATGTGTAGTTAGTTTAATCGCGGAGAAAGAGACGACAGGAGAAAGAGGGTGGCAACAATCCTGGTAATAAGGGAAGCACTTAGGTATGGTCCCTTCTAGCCTTTCGTCTTTTCCTAGGTTGTGCTGTGCTCTCACCTCACCTTCCAATAATAATATTTTGATGTTTATTGCACGTAACTTTCCCAATCATTCCAAGATTATGCTTTGCACATTTTAAAATAACCCATTTTTTATTGTAATGTTATGATGCTTCTTACCCTTTTTGCATTCATTATTTTCAGATTGATTGATGATTTTGTATGATATACAGTATTAAATCAACTCGTTTATAATTTAAACTCATTTATACTATTTTTGAATTTGTATAATTTTGTGTTAAGTCGTATCGGATTAATAGATCGGATAAAAAAGTGGGTTGAAGGAAAAGTCCAGTAGAAATGAATGAAGGGATGAGAGACCAAATGGTTTGACCCATTACTATACATCAATTTGCTAAGTTCCTCATTCCCTATTTCAGAACACTTTGCATGCTTCCTTTTTATGTTAACGACCCACCTCCTCAGCTTAGGAGGACTTTTCGTAACAAAAAATAAGGTCTTTTTGTGGGCCAACACCATATCGAATGTCTCGTGCCAACTGTTTCAAGTTGGTGCCTTAACTATCCCCGATTTCTGATCGTATAACTCGAACGATGTGGGTATACGATTACAGCATGACGCAAACGATTTTAATGTTTTTTTATTTATGTCATAAATAATGATATTTAATAGAGAAAAATACGATACGATTATGATTCGTCTAATCAGAATTGTCCCTCTTAGACTTTTTTGTCACAAAATTTTAGGAAAGAAGTCGGGCTAGCCTATGAACTAAGAGCAGAGAATTTCAAAGAGACCTGACGAACCAATAGGTCGAAGCCTATATGTCTCTTCTAGTATCGCTCCAGCGTCGGTAATCGAATCTGACACCTCCCTTCACTACTGAACTCACATAAAAAGGTTGTGATTCTTTAGAAGTAATGCAATGCAAACATCCCTTTCAATTGCTTTTTGTCTTCTGAAATTTGGGGGATTTTTGATTGTATATGGAGACAAAGGGGTAGGACGAGTTTCAATGGGCTTAAGTTGATGTGGAGGAAATGGGGAACACAACTATGGTTGGTAGCTACAAGGTCTATGAATATAAAACTATAAATAAGCATAAGAATAGGTTAAAAAAAGGGGATGAGTTGAGGGTAGTGAAAGTGGACTGACATTTTTCATAAAGAAAATGCAGAATCCATTCACTCATCTTGATTATATAAAAGAATGGAGAGAAGAAAAGTAAACAGAATTTGCAACTCAGTTCCACTGCTACTGCCACCCCATAAGCAGTCTTTTGACATTTTACAGGTTTTTCAGACCACTTCACTTCCCCCTTGAACCCCAAAACTTCTTCTTTCAAATGCACCCCCTGCCAATACAACCCTCTTCCCAGCTCGTATTTCGTATTATAATGACGGAATCTAAAATATTTTTTAAAAAAGATAAAAATAGACAAATTAAGAATAGTATGAAAATTACAAAAAAAAAAAGAAAAAAATAAGCACAAGAAGGGGCGACCGAACCCCTTAACCCTTTTGCCTGGGTCCTGAATGCTGCCTCTATTTTGCATTAATCATTACCAAACATATTTCCTCATAATGAGATGGAGGGGTCGGAGGCCGTGACCACTCTTTTGCAGTGTTTTATTTTACGTATCCGTTTTGATTACGTTTTTTTATTGTGTATTTTTATGCAATATTATTTTTTTCGTGCTTTTGCTTATACTCATTTTATTTTACATCGTTATAAAAATTTTTAAGTCTGTCGCTGCACACAATTCAAATTATCAAATAATTTTTTTACCTTATAAAGGAAAGGGATATGACTAAGAATAACATGCATAAACTATTTTTTACAAGGCAAGTATGAAGTCAAAGGAAATTTCATAAATATGGAATGAAATTTTGAACTTTAAAGGAATATATGGCAAGTCTTTGGAGTTTTTATTTCTTATTTATGAAGAACATTAAATCATATGCAGAAAAAAAAAGGCAAGTCAAGTGAAAATAATTCAAGTGGATTCTAAATAGAGCAAGTCCAAGTGAACTACAAATGTCTTACCAACTTAGAAGTTTTATATAACTTATCTAAACATTCATGAACTCTAGTTTCCAAACACCACAACCACAGCTATACTTACCATATGAAGAATGTATGTTCGAATTGTCTGACGTAATAATACGATTCGTAAATACATAATTATAAGACTATGGTAATAAAATAACATTTATTTTGCGGAATTTGTGCAGTTTCCGTAAACAAGTGGAGTTCTTAAGGACGATAATGAGGAAGAGAGATGAGTGAGAATTAATATGAATAGTCACAAATAAAGCAATGCGAGTAGTCAAAATAAGAACATGAAAAGTACGAAGGCATCAGGTCATTATTACCCCTCCAGGTTTTGGCTTTTCTCTCTGTGTAGCTTCTTCCTTCTTCCCACCTCTGCCTTCCCTGACTTCTCATCACCGATCAACCCCTCAAAAACATTCCTCCCTCTCGCCACGTGTACGGCTCGTCTCCATCCTCCCCACTCCTCTCTCTCTCTCTCTCTCTCGCTCCTGATCAGATATATTGGAAAAGAGGAAGGGCATTGTGGTCATTTGGGGAAATACTTAAGCAGTGGAAAAGGACATTTTTAGCAACCAAGGTGTGTTGGAAAAGTAGAAATACAAAAACACCTCTTCGATTCTCTCTGCTACACAGGCTCGACTCGACTCGACTCGACTCTTTCAGACACGGGTTTCGAAGAGGAAACAACTCAGCATGAGGTTCTTGTATTGAGGAAGACAACAAAAATCCAGCAAGTTAGGAACTTCTTCTAAAACCCATCTCAGAATCATGGGGGAACCGAGTTTTGGTAGGTTCCAACATGGAAACCTAGACCCACAAGCTCAAGAATTCATTCCTCGAACTAACACCTTCTTCTCTGCGACACCGCAAATACTCTTCCCCCCACCGCCGCCGCACCAAATCTTTTATACTTTCCCACCTCCCCAAACGGTACCGTTTAACGCTGAGGTGACAGTACTATCTTACTACCACCTCCAACAACAGCAGCAGCAGCAGCAATACCCTCTTTCTCCACCTTACATTCGTGCTGCTTTGCCTCTTCCCCCCGAGTCTTCTTCTCCTACAAGAAGTATCACGCTTACTTCAGTCCCACCTGACCTAAGTGAAGGTTTGGTGAGAAAGGAGATGGAGGTTTACGGACAAGTTAGAGGGCTGGAAATGGAGGGAATACATAATGGAATCGTGACCGTTCATTTTTACGATCTTAGACATGCAGAAAAGGTTTTAAACGAGATAAGAAACCAGCACATGCAACACCAAGCTAGGCTGGGAAATATTTTCGCGCGAAATATGGGTCTTGAACCTGGTTTTGTCTCTTCGCATATAGTTCTTCCGACTGCACCCGAGCTTGGGAGTTTTGCTGGGTGTGGCGTGTGGGCCCACTTTGTTATCCCGTCTTGTACTTCTGTACCTGACGGACAGAATCAAGGCACTATTGTGGTCTTCAATTTGGACCCGAAGGTTTCTGCTAGTTTACTCAGAAAAATTTTCCAAACATATGGTAATCTTGCTCTCAATACTGCATATTTTATTCTCTTAATACTTTAACGCTCTCAAGTAGAGACGACTCTCTATGTTTATTTAGTTGTTTGTTTGACCGTGCAGGTGCTGTGAAGGAAGTGAGGGAGACTCCCATGAAGAAACAACAGCGTTTCGTGGAGTTTTATGATGTTAGAGACGCGGCGAAAGCGTTGAAGGAGATGAATGGGAAGGAAATTCGTGGGAAAGAAGTTGTTATTGAGTTTAGTCGACCTGGAGGTTATGGCAGGAAATTTTTGAATGGAAATACTAGTAATAAGAGTTCTGGTTATTCTAGTTATAACTCTACGGACAATACTAAAATGTACAAGCATGGATTGCATCATCCGCCTCCATTTACACGTAGATACTCCGGCTTCTCACCTGCCGAAAATAACGTTTCGCTTCGCGATCACGGTCTCCATAGCGAGCCTTCTTCGAGCGCGAAAAATTGCCCTAGCGATGAGAAGGACTCGATTGACGTTTCGGTGAGTGGTTTATCGTTGAGTGGCGGAGACAATGCTGATGTTTTGGAGAGGGATGGGGATGTTGCATCAAAGAGAAATGCCAAGAGCAAAGCTCAAATTGCGCAGGCCAACACCAGTGTTAAGCATCAACACAGACTTAAGCCATGGAAGGGGAAACAAGCCAAGAAATTAGATTCACGTTTTCTATTTAATGAAGAGGCTATGGTTGAATCCCATTTCAGTACCGATACTAGGACCACTGTCATGATCAAGAACATACCTAACAAGTACAGGTTGGTCTTAATTATTTGTGCTTATTTGTGCAGTGATTACTTCTGATATAATTGTTTGAAAATGTGTTGTAGTTATGTGTATCTTTAATTGCAACGTGATTTGTTTCCATATTTTGACGTGTTTCTCTGCAGTCAGAAGTTGCTGTTGAACATGCTGGACAACCACTGCATTCACTGCAATGAACAGATTTCGGAAGGAGACGACCAACCCTTGTCCTCCTATGACTTTGTTTATCTTCCTATCGATTTCAAGTAATGTTCATTTCCTTAATAATGCTTATTATATTAATTAGGCATTGAGATTAATAAATTTGTTAATTTGCATGTTGGCTTTGAGGTTCATTGTAATGTTACTTAATAAATTTGGGATAATTTGTTCAATGATTTAACAGCAACAAATGCAATGTGGGATATGGGTTTGTGAACATGACATCTCCACAGGCAACATGGAGGCTCTACAAAGCCTTTCACCATCAACATTGGGAGGTTTTTAACTCAAGAAAAATCTGTGAAGTCACGTATGCTAGAGTCCAGGTATTTTTTTTAAGCTTATTGCTTACTTCTGTATCTAATAATTTTGCTTAGCTATTGTGTTTGGTCTAATTTTTACTCGCCATTTCTGCACAAAAACATGAAAATGAAAGGGATTGGATGCACTGAAAGAGCACTTTAAGAACTCAAAGTTTCCAAGCGAAATGGACCACTATCTTCCAGTAGTATTCTCACCTCCTCGAGACGGGAGGCAACAAACGGAACCTACTCCAATTGTTTGCCAGAAACCCATTATTTTTGCTCTACCTTCCCCCAATGACACTGATGAAATAAATAGCCTCAGAAACACTAAACCATATGACAACAACACTGACCAAGAGCAAGAAGATAGTGAAGCCATGATGAATTGCAGCATCAGCAGCAGTTGTAGCCAAAGCCAAAACGGCGGCGAAATATGTTATGATGATGAGAAAGAAAGAGCATAATAGGGGAAATAATCCGAGCTGTGCTGCTGCATTGGGATTTTCTTTCTACTGTTGAAGATACTATGGAAGATATCAAATCATATTATGAGTGCAAACAAACTCCACCGTTACTGCAGTGTTATGAAGTGGCCAATTAAGTGAATGTCGAGCTCCGAGCCTCATATATATAGCCCTACATGAACCCTTTCAGCCTAAGAACTATTCTGTCATCATTTTCAGGCTTAGCTGCTTGACTTGACCTCACTAGTCACCACCTCCATTACTTGCCATCTCTCTCTCTCTCTCTCCTTTTGTATCGCAGCAAGGAAAGTGTAGTAATCTTTAGTGGGTTTCCTTTTATTCGAGTATGAAAGTTGTAGTCTTTCCTATATAGTTATATGTTTTTTCTTTGTAAAATGGACTCTTTTTGCTACATGATTTTAGCGACTCTGCATGGTTCTAATAAATTTAAGGAAAAAAGAGTATCAAGACAAAATTACCATTTTTGTTTGCATTCTCTTTGAACGGTCAAAAGGTCTGCAACTTGGTTCCGGTTCGATGCTGTAGGATGCGTTATATTATATCGTATTGTTTTGCCCCAAATATTTTCATCTGCTTGTGTTTGTTTAGAGTAATGGTGGACGGATCCCATGTACTACATGCACTAATTCAGTCTTGCTGCTGTAGTT
>CANYCX012296961.1:0-11498 GCA_948193385.1 Breynia disticha f. nivosa | reverse complement strand
CAATATAGATTGATAATTGCGTCGTGTAACAAGTGAGATGGGACAAGTTGACATTCTCTCACTTGTCAGAAATTTACCTCGTAAGATTTTAGTTCAAAGGGACTAGTCTTAATCACTAGAACAAACACTATGATCCCAGTGGGAGGTCTCAACAAGGAAAGACTCTTTGATCTCAGTGGAAGGTCATAGCGAAGAATTTCACATGGCTTATAACCCGTGGTTCATCGTACAAAGTCATAAACATATAGTTGTTTAAACTTTGTGAGTTATGCAGTTAGATAGTATATTCAAATTTATTATGATAATACCATGCAACCTTGTGAGTTTTTAAAGTTTGTTGGTATATTCAAATTCGTTATGATAATACCATAAATTTTTAAGAGTATTGGAGTTATTGGTGTATTCAAATTTGTTTTGATAATACCACAAACACCAAAGAGGTAAATAATTAATTCTTCTTTTATGTGTAAAGAGGTACACACTTAATTAGAAATGACATAGTTAAAATGTCCATATGGTAAATCCTCGAAATGAGTTTCTGGGATAGTTCTAAAGAATTGTGGTTCCACTTTGTGAGAGTAACAACAATGCACTTAGAACAATTTTGGCTTTGCCAAACTATAAGCATTATAACTTTAAAAATAGCTTCTTAAGTAGAACCAGTATCCAAATTCGGACAACATAGGAATTGTTTGAGTAACAAACTCTATGTTGAATTGTAGTCCACACAAACAAATAAATAAATGAAATGAATCTTGTTGTGTACGAGAGAGACTTGTTATACAAAATTTTATGATTTGTTCATATAATGACTAAATACTGACATTCTAAGTGATTATTAGTTGGTTGATGATACTAATCCATAAGTAGGATTAGATAAAGCAGTATACAAGATACTTGTAAGACACCAAATTGTGTTCAAAGGATCCACAAATGTGTTAGAACACAATTCATCAATGGACATGTGATGTATGACTTTTGTAGTAACTACATCCAATCATAGCATAGGTCATGAAACCTAAGTGGTGACCATATCTTTATGTGAATTCTTACTTTGACTAAAGGCCTTAGTAATAGGAATTCAAAGTCCTAGTATGTGTAGTGAAAAGCTATCATACAAGCATTATGCATGAGAAATGTTAGTAGAATTAGTTTCAAAATTAACTACCTCAAGATAAGTGACCATCTAAGGTGATAATCACTATCAAAACTGTCATATGCTAGTAAGGTGAGATCAAGTATCACATTAAGTCAAAGAGGACTTAATAGAACAAGGAAATGATGAACTTTTGAGTTCAAAAGACCACACAAGTTTTAACAGTGGATTAATGTTGAAATCTTGAAATGTGTGGCATATGTCTTGGACATATTTAGCGATACACAGAAAGCTATTGCGTATAGTTTAGCATGCAAAGTGGAAAAACCCACTCACATGGATTGATACATTGGATTTTCACTTATGTATGAGAAAATGCAAAGATGAGGCTATAAAGAGCTCATTCCTACTGACGTGTAAGAATGAAAGTTGTAAATAATAAATTTACGCCATGGGTGAGCCCATGATAACTGCAATCGTAACCCGCTAGAACCAAAGACAGTCCTAATATTACACAGACTTAAAGTGGACTAAGGGAAAAATGCTAGGTGTATTGAAGTCTGATGTCTGAGCATGGTGATATATATCTCCAAATATATTGCATGCATTCCTAATGAGAAGGAATTAGACACCATGGTATATTCTATGTGAATGTGTGTTATACGCGACCTGAGATAAGTAAAATTTAAAAGGTTCTTATTTTCTCTAATGTGAGTAGCGATGAAGAGGATCTCTACGCATCACCCTATGAACTCTAAATTGCTATGAAGAAGCTTGATACTATTCAATTGTCTTGATATGTTTGCAAAGTACACCTCTGATCAACACGTGTAAATTTGGAACATGTTGGATAGTTGTTAGTATCAAGGTGGAGTAATAGTTTTGGTATGAGGTAGAATACTTTCAGTAACGGTTCACGAATAGAATCAAAGTACGCACGGGCCCTGTCAAAATTTCTATGTGAAATAGACAAGTGAAAATGATTGAGTTTTCGTAAGACCTTAAGATCAAAAGACGTGAACACAGAAAGTAATTGGGGGATACAACCGTAAGTCTTGAAGAAGGATGTATGAGTAATACAGTCAAGGCACATATACTCATTCTTAACTGGTTGGTCGCGCGGCCCACTACATAAAAGAATGATACAACTTGGATGAACTAAGTAAACCTCACACTTGACATAATAAGCTTTAGTCATGTGCGAGTGGGAGATGTTAGTAGTCGTAGGTCCGCCCACGACTAAACAAGTCAAGCGGGACTAACTGACAATAAGTTTGTCAGTTCAAGGACCTGTGAGGTAATTTCCTCGTGATATAAATATATCATGAAAGAAAACCCTAAGCAGAACTTACAATGAATCAGTTTCACAATCAGAGAAAAGAACAGCTTCTTTTCTCTGCGCCTCCAGGTTCATCCGATGGTCATTCAGTAGAAAGGGTTGAGAAAGAACACACCTTCGACTCGGCAATCTGCCTGTAGGAGAAGGGGACCATCAGCTAATCTCTCAAGGATTTCAACTCTTCCGCTGCGATTATCAAATAAGTAATTTAGATTATTTACTGCAATTACTGCTTTGTGCTTTACTCTGAACTGAGATCCTTCAATTAAGAATCAATGTAAGGCAGGACACATCATTTAAGACTTCATTCTAACTTTTTAAAGCATGTTTGTTAAGTAATGATTGTGGAGTGCACAATCGGACAAAAAATTACCTTCAATTATTCTTGAAATGCTTAACTTATTAGTTAGAAAAAACAAGAAGGTAGTGCCCACCTAACCAAAACTAGTTGCTTAATTTTAGTGCTCAATTCAAAAACACCAGGAAAAGAGGATGTGCAGCAAGCTGCAGTGAGCGGGGGAGAGCTGAAGTACCAATTAAATGCATGCGTCTAAGCAGGTAAAATTTACAAAATTCTTAGGAAAAATTAACTAGGAAAGAAATTTAACCAAATAATCAAGGGTAGAAACTGATAAATGAAATATAATAGGGTAAGCATTCACATCACACCCAACTTAATGTTTTCTCAAATCACATCAAAGATGTTCCTGGCAGAAAACTGAAATGTAGAAAACGATCGAAACATGCCTCGGGCAGATGATAGTCTGACTTAATACTTAATAACTCAGCCATAACAGACAATTGACTGAATTTATCATAACCAGGTCACAATTCTTTTTCTGCTGATGCCAACATATCATACAACTTTTTACTAGATGAATTTGGCTCCTCATCACGACTGCTATCTTCATCGTTAAATATATGTTCCCCTATATCATAAACCATTTGTTGCATCAAATTCATTTCATCAAATTTAGGTACTGATGAAGAGCTCCTCTGACAATCATTGTGCACCATTTTTTACCTTGTCAAATCCATCTATAATAATTTTCAACAAACCTCTCCTGTATAAATGCTCTCTAACATCTTCTTCATTTTCAAATTTGTGATTCTTGCATTTCCTGCACGGACATCTTACTTTACTACCATTTAAAAACTGCACCTGAGACAATAGAAAGGATAAAAATTCCTCTACTCCACAACGATATTTAGGATGAATTCGACCTGATTGAACTCTATTATACATCCACGAACGTTCACTCTCCATCTATCATATCCAAAAGAAAATTCAAAATATTAAAATATTTAATTATACAAACTAAAGTAATAATTCATTAAGATTTTAATAGAATATATCTCATAATAATAAATTATGGAAATATCAAATTACAAATAATTACAAACATAAAATTAAATCATATTTTACTAAAGCAACACATCCATTAATTGAAAACTACAATTTTTTTTTCCAAATCTAGAAAATTTATTATCATAATAAAAAATTAACTTACATATTTCGATAAACACATATGGACAATTTAACTAAAAAAATAATTTAACAATATTAAATCATCCTCATACTATATTCTATAACTAAAATATTAAATTTTATTTATATATGCATTATTTATGAATCTAACATTCAACTCTTATTTATGAATATAACATTCAACTCTTGTAAATTAATATAACTTATAAAAAACATAAAATAGTAAAATATGCAAAGATAAATCACCATTACTCATAATAAATAGCTGATATCAACACAACATTCATAATTTAAACATCATAAAAACCTAAATCACATTATTTAATATGAATGAATTAAAAGATTATAATAAATCACAAATTAAACATAAATATATTTTCTCACGAGGTGTTGATTGAGATAACAATTAGATTCCTTGAGATTTGAGTGGGTGTGTTTCTCAGGTTTGAATCCCAACGGATTAACACTTGTGAGGCAAGAGTTGTGTTCCTGCTCTGAGCCTAATTAGTCCTCACTAGAACCGGAGAGAATATCTAGCTAATACCAAAAAATATTTGAAAAACAAAATATACTTGCATTTGGATATGATTGATGAAGCCAAGAAAATGAGTGAATGAGTTAAATAAAAGTGAGCTCACAAACTGGAAAAAGCGGCTGCTTCTTAAAAAGGTAGAGGTCTCACGTGTGTTAGGGTTTTTATTTATAAATAGTGACGGACAATCAAACTCTGTAACGGATAAATCGGTCACTAAAAACTTGTCGCTAATCTGTTACTGTTCACCAACAGAATTTCTGCCGTTACAAATTTCCGTTACTAATAAATGCTTTTCTTGTAGTGATTAGATAGTCATCAACCACTAAAACCTAATTTTGTTCCATCACCATCATATTTTTCTACCTCTCTCGACTCTCACGACCGCTGTCTTCTTAACCTTCACTCACCGTTTGCCATTTCCACTCTCTCGCCGTCAAGATTTTTTTAAAAAAATTTTATAGTCCAATTCGAAAAACTTGCGGACAGACTCGTTAGCTTGTGAGTTTTAAACACACAACTTAAGTCTTGAGTCATACTTCTAACTTGACACTTAAAATTCATGATTTTTACATTATTAAAACATTAAAAGGAATTTTCAATTCTTCTTACCATTAGTTCAAAAAAATCACAATTAGTTAGAGAAAGAAGATACCGAGTAATGTTATATGTAATGAGTTGCGTAAATTATTAGAAGCTCAGTTGATGGTTGCACACCCCAAATACAAGACAAAACAACGGATATGGTCACTAATAGAGAGAGTTTATACTTGCACCGTCACGTGTGAGTGAGAAATGAAAGAATAATTTTTTATCCATGACATTTGAGGTACCAAATAAATAAATTAAGGAATTTGATTATAGTTTATTTAGCAATAAATTAAATTAGAAGTATATTTTATTTAGGGACCAAAATACGTTTTATGATGGAAAAGTGTCTATTCGACAAATTGTGTGATGGAAAAGATATTTATTCACCAAATGCTACCTTAATTTCTATAAATAAGACTTTCTTCCTACAAAATTTATGAATCAATTTTCAAGTGGAAAATTTAGAATGAGCTTTCTAAATTAGGTTGATCGTTCACGAGTTCCGGCATAAGTTCGGATGCCAAATTCTGCTCAAATCTCAGCCTAAACAAGTGTGAAGACTCGAATGTGTCCTCAATGCTATTATGACAATTTTCTGTTGTGATAAATGGAATTTGAGTTTGATATTAAAACTGTTTTATTTATTTTTTAATTATTTATTAATTAATTGTGCTGCGCCCGCACGCATAGCTAAAGTTGACTTAAGTTCTAATATCTTTGTCTCAGACTATATACCATGTGGGTTGTCTATGCAAAAGTTGTCTGCTTTACGTTTTAATCATTATTGTTTGCTGGTGCAGCCGTGCAGGAGAGCTGCATTGACTTCTTGCAAGTTAAAATGTAATTCTTGAGCTTATGAATTCTTTATTTAGTATAATACAGTTAAGGTAATTCTCCTAACTTAACCATTTGAATGTTTAGTCATATGAATTTGTTGGTTTTAGCATCACACGATATTATTAAAGAGTCTGGATTTAACATGAATTATCTTTTAACACCAACAACTTATTGACTTGTTTTTTTGTTAAAAATTTTTTAAAAAGGGGTCGAATTAATCCACCAACCAAGACAAATAGAAATCTGACGAACTATTAAGTTAAAGCTTATATGTTTCTCCTAGCACCGCTAAAGAACCGAGATAGGTTTAGAAATTCTTTAAAAACGGTTAAGATTATTTATTATAATGATTTTTAAACAATCTATATATAACATTCATTCCTCTGAAAATTACTTTATGATGAAGACGTGGATTATTAAATAATTTTCAAAACAGTGAATCATTCAAATGCTTGACTATAAATTATATAGATAATTCAAGGTTGGTCTAGTGGTAATGACAAGGTGTTTGTATCTTGACGATCGTAGGTTCAAATTTTTGTTAGTCCTCTTGGGGCATATGCAAGTACGTAAGTGCTTTTTGAACTCAGTGATTTTCTCTGACTTTAAATTGAGATCTCATTCCCTCACCCTAAATTTATGAGACAAAAAAAATAAATCAAAGAGGCCCACGAGTTGGGTTTGATATCAAGCCAAATTGAACTTAATTAGATTTTGACATTTTGGCTTACGTGCACGCATGCCTGACCTTGATTTTGTACGTAGCATTTATTAGCCTCCTGTACTACTCACGGAGTTAATTGCTTGAACACGATACGATCAAATGAACCCCAAAAAAAAAAAAAAACTGGAGACTCAAACCATGAATGATTTCATTCCTGCTAGAATCTCTCTAATCATTTGGCTGTACCAAAATATGAGAGCAGTAAATGAGCGAGACGACTTAATTTTCACTCTGTTAATTTTGAAGTTTGTAATAATTTCATAAGGCTACATCCACAAGAAGCCGTGTTCTTAATGATTCCAAGTAATAGATTTCAAGAGAAGATAAGATGATACATCCAGCTCTAAAGGCAACCTGTTTATGGCGTAAACTGTTAATTCTAATACATCCTATTAGGGCTAAAATGGTTAGCAAGCGTAGAAACTTCAAAGAAAGTACAAAATAGTTGAGCTAGTGTGTTTAACACATACAGACAAAAATAACTTCATTTAACCACATCAGAGTGTTTTGGATTGTGAGAAGGATTTATAAGTGATGTGGATTCATAATCTAATACCTTAAGATTTTGAGTAAAGATGTGGTGTCAGATCCACTTGTGTCATTCTTGTCTACTGTTCTACAATTCTACAAGGCCCACATTCGTGGTAGATCTCCCCAAGACTTCGCGCGCCCAACAACTGGGTTTTGAGCCAATGGTTTGACTTAGACATGGAAAAGGTCAGTATGATTTTGTAGACGGAATGATAGAAAACATGGTAAAAACTCTTGTGAAAGCTGTGATAATTTGAGCTTTATGCACCAGGTCCAAAGACGATGAAGAGTACTCTTGGTGACACTGTGGAAATGTTGGGTTCGCTTCCAGGCCTAAGAATGGTGAAGAGTTGTGAAGAGTACTCTTGGCGCGACATCATGGTAATGTTGGGCTCGCTCTTCGACCCAAGGACAGTGAAGAGTTATGTTGTCCTTGTCTATAGAGCGTGGGGGCGCAGTTCGTAGATGGGCATGAGCTCTTGGGTTAATGACATTAGCATTATAAGTGAAGTATTTAAGCACAATGTGAAAGAGATTCACACTTGAGGGAGAGATTGTTAAGAAACAAGTGAGAATCTCACATCGAGAGTTGTGGGTTGTGAAGTATTTATATGTGATGTGGACCCACAGCTCAATAACTAAGATTTTGAGTAAAGATGTGCTGTCAAACCACTTATGTCTTTGTTTAGTGTTATCCAATTTTGCTAGGCATACAAAATGTGCACCAAAATCATATACTAACAATGCTAGGTCATTTCTCAAATGAGTATCACCAATATATTAAATATGCACAATAATCAAAATAAATCAAAATACATCTTCGAGTTTTATTGTTATCTTGTAGCATTGAAATCACTAAATTCCAACATCTTTGTCTTCAATTTGATGAGTTGAATCCTTGGCCTTTTTATTCAATACTTAAATATTGAAAAACAATACAAAAATGCATATTGAGTAAACCTTATTCTTCAACTATAATAATCAAAATGAATCGAAACATATCTTCAAACATGCTTTCCCTACCTAATAAATATCATTACACTAAAGATGCATAATAATCAAAATGAATCGAAACATATCTTCAAGCTTTATTACTGTGTTGTAACACTGAAATCGCTAAAGTCTAACTTTTTTCTTTTATTCAATTATTAATGTTTATGTCCGGATAATTTACAGACGAGGGAGCTTCATGGGTTAAAATAATCATAACAAGTTTTGTTTTGTCCACAAAGAAGCAGTGTCAAATCTCTATCTACGGAACCACGGAATGCGTAGATCAACTAGTGAGAGATTGTTTTAACTTAACCAGAGATCTCGAGTTCGAGTCGTGGGTGTGCAGCTGCGTTAAAACTCGGTTGAGAGAACTTTGCCTCTCTTGTAGTCCTGTTTAGCTCGAACGATGATTAGTCTGGATGCCCAACATACCTCGTGATTCAGACCAAAAAATCTCTGTCTACAGAAGACCAGCTAATTCATAGGTTCGGACAATTCAATTTCAAGACTTGGTTAATTCTAGGAAATAACATGACATTAACTAAACCAATTTCCGACAAAACTGTAAAATATTTATGTCTACTCACTGCAGGTCTTCCTTCTCTCGGTCTTTGCTTGTTGGATACATCATAAGTCTTTGTAATTCGTAGATTTTTTTTTATCTAAACACGAGATATCTTGGACAATCCAGACTAATTTCATTCGAGCCGGACAGGACTATAAGGGTGGCAAAACTCTCCTAACCGAGCTTTAACTCGAGATCTCTAATTAATCTAGTGCAATCCCATGCCAATTAATCTACTCGCTCTCTGTGGTTTTTGTAATTAGTAGATACATCTCAAGTCTTTGTAATTCGTACATTCTTCGACCAGAGGTCATCATCATGAATATAATTCACTCATTGCAGCGAAAATATTGCCACAGGAATGTTGAAATCTGACCACAAAATTCTAACAAATACATTTCACTCAACTGAAAGTTAAAACCTTAGAACTTAAGCTTTAAAGTCATCTCAAACATCGTTTCAAAAGTGTTTAAGTCATTCTGGGAATTAAGGCAATCGATATTTCGAAATGAAGAATCAGTTGGTTGTTTTCAGCTGGCTGGTGTTGCTATGTTTGTGGTGTGAGGGCACAAGAGGGAAGGAGACTGTAAAAGTGGGAGTCATTCTTGATATGAAATCTAGAGTTGGAGAAATTGCAAAGAGCTTTATTCAAATGGCTGTCTCTGATTTCTATAAAGAAAATCGCCATTATCAAACTAATATCACTCTTTCATGGAGAGATTCCAAAGGCGACGTCATGTTCGCTCTTTCAGCTGGTAAAGTAACTGTTATCACTTCAATTTTTCTACTTCCCTTTTCAGTTTTCAGAATAATTATTTGTTAGTTTTCGTTAATTATTTCACTGTCTAAAAACTAAATGATGCTCTCTATGAACACAGCTTTGGACTTGATAGAAAATGAAAAAGTACATGCCATTATAGGTCCTCAGTATTCTTCTGAAGCTAAGATTTTTGCTAATCTTGGAAGAGAAGTTCAGATTCCAATATTATCATTCTCAGCCACAAGCCCCTCTATATCTAGGACTGGAAACCAATTTTTGATTCGGACTGTCAGAGACGATTCTTCTCAAGTGAGTGCCATTGTTAACGTAATCCAAAACTATGGTTGGCAAGACATTGTTCTAATCTATGAAGACACTGAGTACGGCAATGGCTTGGTCCCGTACTTGTTAGATGCATTCCCAGAAACCAACGCTCGGATCAGTCGTAGAATTAGCATTCCTCAGTTATCTAATGAAAAAGAAATCAGCACGCAACTAGAGAAGCTGAAAGAATTGGATAAGTATGTGTTTTTAGTTCATACGGCAGCCTCAGTCGGGTCTAACTTGTTCGTGGCTGCTAAGAACATGGGCATGATGAAAGTTGGGTATGTTTGGCTTGTGACACAAGGTTTATCGAAACTGTTGGACCCTGTAAGTGCAGAAGTGATAGAGAAGAATGCAATGTTGGGTGTTTTAGGTGTACGACCACTTGTATCAGAAACCAAAAAAATTGCAGATTTTAGATCAAAATGGAAAGCTAATATCAGCATGAACAAATTGGACAACGAAGGGAATGAGTTGAACCTTTATGGGTTGTTAGCTTATGATACAATTTGGGCACTGGCACTTCCTGTGGAAAGATCTGGAATTAGTCGTCCTCGCTATTCCAACTCAAATGGTGACTTTGGCAAAGTTGATTTTGTTCACCTTGGTGTTTCTGATTCAGGCCCAAGAATCTTGAACTCAATCAAGAACTTAACTTTTCTCGGACTAGCTGGAAAATTTCGTCTGCACAATGGAGAGCTAGCACGCTCAAAGTTCGAAGTTTTTAACGTGGTTTATGGTAAGGAGAGGATAATTGGATTCTGGAGAGCTAAAGGAGGGCTTTCTGAGTGTGAAAACTGTACAAAATCAAAACTGAGTTCGAAAAACAGACTTAAGCTACCGATTTGGCCAGGAGATCCCGCAGATAATGAGCAACCGAGGGTGTTAAGAGTTGGAGTTCCGTTCATAACTGGTGCATTTAACAGATTTGTCCGAGTGGAATGGGATCGAAATAATAATCCGAAAGTTTCAGGTGTTGCCATAGACATCTTTAGCACGGCTGTTCATTTGTTACCATTCCGACTTCCATACGAGTTCATACCTTATGTGAATGCAAGTAAGATGAGTAACGGGACAACAGATGATTTGATTAAGCAAATCACTGACAAGGTTATGATTTCATTAAACCATTCTCTGTATTTTCAAGATTTTGTGTTGTAAATGTTAAAGTAACATTGTTATCTCCAAATAATTTGCAGAATTTCGATGCAGTGGTGGGTGATATAACGATCGTGGGTAATCGAACAGCATTTGTCGATTTTACTTTGCCTTATTCGGAATCAGGCGTAAGAATGTTAGTTCGTACAAAATATGATGAGAAGGAAAACATGTGGATATTCTTGAAACCGCTGCGATGGGATCTTTGGTTATTTCTAGGATCAGGGTTTATCATTACAGGCTTTGTGGTGTGGGTGCTTGAACATCGTATAAACACAGAGTTCAGAGGATCTCCAGGCCAACAGCTTGGCACAATGTTTTGGTTCTCGTTCTCAACATTGTTCTTCGCACAACGTAATTTTCTCATAGTCGTAAAATTCCGGTACTATCTAGTGGTTTAGCTAATGCATAATATTACTGATTGCAGGAGAAAGAGTATTGAGCAACTGGACAAGATTTATAGTAATCATATGGTTTTTTGTAGTACTAATCTTGTCTCAAAGTTACACTGCTAGTTTAGCATCAATGTTGACAGTTCGCCGGATGCAGCCTACAGTTA
>CANYCX012296616.1:0-16635 GCA_948193385.1 Breynia disticha f. nivosa | reverse complement strand
TTTGGATATATTCATACATGTTCATGTGTGTTCTTTATATATTTTCAAAATTTCATTTGTTTTGAACACATATGAATACGAATGAACATCATTGAGCATCTGTGTTCAAAACAAACAAAGTTCTAAAAGTAAATAAAGAATATACATAAATATGAAATAACATAATCCAAACGTTATCTGATTATTGTCTTCTTCAAAAACAAATGAAAAAAAAGGAGAAAAATCAACGTGAAAAAAATGATGGAGAAAATAAATTCATAATTAATGAATGAATTAAAAAGAATAAAGAGTAATTAAATGTAAGAAAGATAAAATTATGAAACTCTGCTGGAGGCTACAGAATGATACTAACGTACTCTGGAGTCGTATTCTTTGGCACAAATACTGCAAAGGAGCTGCACCTTGGATTTGATGGTTCCTGGAAAACATGGCTTTCACCTATTTGGAGAAGCATCCTAAAGCGGTTCCCGTCGTCAATGAAGCATCGTTTTGGTCAATTGGGAATGATGTGAAGGCTAAGTTTTGGGTTGATGAGTGGGTGGAAGGCGTGGGTCCTCTTCTGAATCACCTTATCGGGCCAAGGTCCTTGATCAATATCCTGGATTCGGTTGCTGAAGTTTATGAAAAGGGGCTGCCACAAGCTATTCAAGGCCTCCCTTTTGCAATCATAGATTGCATCCAAAGCTACAGAGCCCCCATTGCTAATGCCTCAGATGATTGTAAAGTTTGGAAACATACTGCCTCAGGGCATTTTACTATTGCTTTTGCGATTGACCACATTCGTAATAGAGTAGAGGTGAACATAGAATGTCCACATTCCAATTGGACGTCGATTTGGAAATGGGGAGGACCTCACCGGACAAATCCTTCTTATGGCTGGCACGCAAAGGAAGGCTACTAACCAATGCTCAAAGGCACTGACGACACATAATCCCAACACCAGATTGCGCCATATGTTTATATCAATCTGAAACGGTACTCCATGCGTTGCATGATTGCGATCGAGCCAAGCAGGTATGGGAGTCTGTGGTGCTATTACCAATTAAAGATCAATTCTTTAGCTTGGATCTTTGTGAACGGTTGGATTTTAACCTTTAGCTACCAGAACAGTCTTTGCAAATCTGCCATGGCCTTTATTTTTCTATATTCTTGTCTGGAATGTATGGGACGCTAGGAACCAATATGTATTTGAGAATAAGAATACTTTTGCTGTTGTAAAAGTCAGAACTTTGAATTGGGCATGGAGTTTTGTCAATGCAACAACCTCGATCAAGAAGCTCACCAATAACGGATGTACAGGGAGTAGGGAGGGAACCACTGGATTAAACCTGATTTTGGATGGTTAAAATTAAATGTGGATGCAGCCACTAATGAAGCCAGAAAGTATTGTTCGGCTGGGGGCTTAGTTCGGGGCAGCGATGGGATCTCTCGAGGTTGTTTTCAAGTAGAATTAGGATGTGTTCTCCATTATTCACAGAACTTTGGGGCATACTCTATGGACTCAAGTGGGCATTGGCAAAGGGATTCAGGAAGATAGTTGTTGAGTCTGATTCCAATCTTGCAATCTCCCTTATTACCAGTAAAAGACCTTGGCGTGGAAGGAACGTGTCACTCGCGTGGAAAATCTATTCTATTATCACCTCGTCACTAGACATTATATGATGACATATCTACCGTGAGGCAAACGCAGCTGCCCATTGGATTGCACGCGATGGACTAACTCGCAATGGCTTTTATTTTGAGGAGAAAACCGAATTACCAAGTCGGTTATTGACTTTATTGTACTATGATAGCATAGTACCACCTTGCCTTCATTATGTTATCAACATACTCGTGTACGGTCTGCTCGACCTCTGATTTATTCAGTTATTAATGGTATTCACTAGCTTTGCTCTGGAGAGGTCAACCTAGCTAGGTTATTCGGGGCAGAGTGTCCTATTAACCTGAGACCAACCTAGTTGGGTTGAGGGTAATAAAGGACAGGTCTATTAAAAAAAAAAAAGAAAATTAAATATAATTAATTAATATGCATGTGAAAGCAATACATGAGAGAGAGAGAAACACATAAATAGTGAAACTTGATATTTTTGCACATTTAATTTAAAGTAAAATTTGACATATTCACTCTAAAAACATGATATTTAGACATATAAATATAAATAAACACGATAATAGAAATTTTCACACCTAAAAAACCTACACATATGCCTAATTATTCGAATAACTAGTAGACAAAAGCCAAAAGATGGATATTGCAAGCATGAAGTTTGAAATGTCAAATGGGAAAGTGAGCAATTAATTGTAGGTGAGAGAAAATTAAATACAATTATAATTCATATGCACGTAAAAGTATTAATTTAGAGAGAAAATATAAATAATAAACGTCAGCATTTTTGTATATTTAAAATATGACTCAAGCATTTATATATATATATATATATATATATATTAAACAGAAGATTCGACATGAGCGTAATGAACATGAAATTAGCATTTTAAAAAAAAACTAAAGATAGTTGTTCTACATAATTATTTCTTATTTATTATGTTGTTTTTAACTAATAGTAATATGATAGAGAGTACAAAATAATTAAAAATAGAATATCGTCTTGTCATCTCCATACTATTGAAACCGGATAATCTTGGGAAATACGCTTTAAGTGTGCACCTAATGGAACAAGGTAAAAGACAAAAATGACACAAATAGACATAATATCGCATGTTTACCTAAAACCTTAAATATTAAATTATGAATACGCCACCATAAATCTTTCGCACGCCCGTAATCGATGGATTTGAGATTGACATTTTATCCTAACACTATTCTTTATATTGTTTCTAACTATGCAATAAAAATGATAAATGATAGAGAGTAATAAAATCATTAAAAATAGTACATCTTGTCATCTACAAATATGATTGTAACCTATGAAGATATTCTATATCATTCATCTTGACTTACTTCCCCATAATTGCACTCTTCCTTGTTCTTTTCCAATCTCTCTCCCCAACAACTAAATCTCCCCATCTCTGGATGTCGAATCCACCGCCGAGAAAGATGTCGGAAACGATATCAGAGACCGGATCACACCTGCTCCCCGATGAACAAAAATCAACAAAAAGTTCAAGTCAAGACGAAGAACACCACCAAGGGGAATATTATGGAGCAAGTAGTAGTATAAGTGAGATAGAAGAAGAGCAGTCAAGTGATTTATTCGAGATAAAGCATGGAGTGGGGGCTATGGAAGCCATAAGAGAAGAGTTTCTGGAAGGAAGTCTGTTTTCATTTGATCCAAACGGAGAAGAAAGTGATAGTGTTTATGTTGGTGTAGGGAAGAGTGAGTCAAGTATGGGTGCACTTTCATGGACGTTGAAGAATGCCATTAACACTGAATCTACTTGTGTTTATCTTCTTCATATCTTCCCTGAGATTCACTACATTCCTTCTCCATGTTAGTCTCTCTTATCTTATACTTTATTCTTTATCAAGCTGTAGATTAGCAGAAGAGATTAGAACTTTTGATAAGAACTTCTGATTAGTAGCTTAATTTGTTGATACTTTTATTTAATTTGCATTCAAAGTTTGGTATAGGTTTCTTAAATTGGTGAAAGAAAAAACAAAAGAGTGGCCATATTTGACCATGGACTTGGAATTATGGCACCAGTCTAGCCTTGATTATGGTCTGTGCCATGCTGTTGAAATAAACACCATACAGACTTTTCTAGGGTTCTCACATCTTCTACTTTTTAGATTTTATTTCTTTTTCCTGAAAATAACTTAAGAATATCACAAAATGTATGGTTTGCAAAAAAAAAAAAAAGAGATGATATAATGATATGAAATAGAATTATATATAGATATTAATGCCTCTTAACAATGACAGTTAGATCTAATATCCATGGAAAACTCAATCCCGTCCCCGTTTTAATCGAAGAATGTTTGACCACATAGAAGGATGTGAATGGAGATTCTCCAATTAAAAAAATTTGGGAACGGAGAGAGAGATTGTACTCTCTCCATTCTCGCTGGAAATTTCGTCCCGGTTAAGTTCTCCGACAAGAAATACCCATCCCCGATATTAATATATTTATTATATATATTATATTATATATATGTTACTATTATATCTATAATTTGTGTAATTATTTTTTATTAAATATTATATTATAAATATTATACTTTAATTATATATATATATATGTTTAGTTTATATATAATTATCTTAAAAAATTGATTTTGGGTTTAGAAATGGGGACGGGATGGTATCTAAAATACCATTCCCGACGGGTATAGGGTCAGGAACAAAGTGTTGGCTTGAAATTTGGGACGAGACAAGGAAGGGTTTTTCTAAGATCCCTGTCCCTGTTGCCATTTATACTTCCTTTGTTTTAAAGTATATGTCTTTTTAAAAAAAGTATGTTTTTTTATTTATTATTCAAAGGGTCTTCATTGGCCTTGACGAAATTCCTCATAGGAGGAGTTCCTTTAGTCCAATTACGAGTGGTGTCACCAACGACCATTACATTTACTGGTTATGAGTTATAATTTATAGCTGGCTCGTTCGACTCGGTGCTATTGTAATATATTATTAAATTTGTCCCTGCACAATAGGGGTCTATGCCCCAACCAAACCATGTGACACTCTTTACATAAGAGTTCCGTGAGTTCGATTATGGGTAGTGTTTCTGCCACCATTAAAATTGACGATTGAAAGTTATAATTTATAATTTTCTCGTTAGACTTGGTGTTCCCACTATAATATAACCCTAGATTCGTCCCCGTATATATTATATGTCATTTTATATTCTCAATAGTATGATTATTAATTTAATATTTTAAATACAAATTTAATTTAATATTTTTTTTATAATATACTCAATTATATACTGAAGCAAAAGAGGAATGTACAATGTGATGTGATGCAGTGGGGAAGCTTCCAAGGAATCAAGTGAGTGCAGAACAAGTAGAGAGTTACATGGCACAAGAAAGAAGCAAGAGGACTCTACTTCTTAACAACTTCGTTAACATGTGTTCATCAAATAAGGTAGCCCTCAACACAATTTTATTTGCATTGTCTAACTCTACGCTACAAGAAATTCCGACAAATTTCGTCGAAAAATGTAAACAGAAAATGAAATCCTGATTGAGAGTGATAATGAAAAAAGAAAGTAATAAGTAAATACAAAATGAAACAGGTGAAGGTTGAGACAATTCTTATTGAAAGTGATAATGTTTCAAAAGCCATGTTGGATCTTATTCCTATTCTCAACATCAAGAAATTAGTGCTTGGAACTGCCAAATCCAATTTAAGGTACCATTTTTTAATCTTTAATTTATTTTTTATTCTTGTTAATTTTCTAAGATTGGTCTTCATTACAAAATCTTGTTATTATTATCAATATTTTAACTGTTCAAATATTTTAAAATAAAAAAAGAAGAGTGGAATTTTTTTATTTAATAATTTTGAACAATTATTGTAAGTAATAGTTATTATATAGTTTAAAATATTATTTTTATTTAATAATTTTAATTGAATAATAAATGTTTGAATTAATAAATTTTTATTGAGAAAATGACAATGTCATTCATTTGACAAGTATAAACATGATTTTCAAATAATAAATAATATTTATATAAATAAAATGTTTCACATAAGAATGGTTATTTCTATGTTGATAGTGTTTTACGAGTATAGAAAAACCTCGTACTCCCTCTGTCATTTAAAATATGCACGCCTCTATATATGGTGTCTCGTTATATGGGTATATTTGTATTTTCAAGCTCATTTATAATAAATATTTTTATCTTCATTTATAAAATAAACTTTTTAATAGAGTGTTTTTTAACAAAAAAATTTTAAGGACAAATAAGAACAACAGATAATTTAAATAACTTTAACTACAACAACTGTTATTTTCTTAAAAGCAGTAAATTTTTTATTGTGTCTATTTTATGGAGTAATATTTTTTTTAATTGTTATTGTGGTTGAAAATGCAGGAAATTGAGAAACAGGAAGGGAAATGGGATAGTAGACCAAGTGATTCAAAATGCAGCAGAGTATTGTGAGGTGAAGATAATATGTGAAGGGAAGGAAGTGAATCTGAATGAAGCATTCATCAATGGCTCATCTCCTTCCCATCAAATTCAAGAAAATCCCAAATCAATCCAGCTTCAAAATTCTTCTTCTGCAACTCCTAACAGCAATAATAATCATAACAATCTTAATGATTCCTTTGCTTGCATGTGCTTTAAGTCTCCTAAAGTTATCTGACATTACTTACATGTATACACTATTGAATTAAACCAGACTCATTATTGATTCCAATACAGTTTTTAAATTATTGTTTTTCATATTAGGATAATCTTACATTAACCCATCATATTTCGCTAGGTAGATTTTTTCGTATATTTTATATCAACCTATCATGCTTCGAAAGAGATGATTCATTGTACCATTACGCGATTCGTGAGTATACAATTAGATTCGTGAGTATATTTGACCACAAGAACAGAACACAAAATATATGGCAGAGCAAACGGGAGAAACTCAAACACAGAGACAAGTAATGATCACAAACAGGTAACATACAATTAGACACATTATCCACGCTATACCGCCATATGTCGTATATTATGATGATATTAATTTTATAATTCATGTAAATTATTTTATAAGTTCAAAATGGACATATAACTGAGTTGAGTTGTGAACAATTATTTGACGAGTTAAATACTGAGTCACTGGCAAGCAACATGGCTCCCTCTATGTAGCGTACAACTAGCTATATTACTTACGCAATGAGAGGTGTCGTATATTGATAGTATTAATCTCATAAATCTGTGCAAATTATTTTATTCATAAGCATAATTTAATAAAAATATAAGCAATATTAAAAATAGTGATAAAATAATAAAACATCATAAACAAATAAAATTACCCTTATGATTAAATATGTAAGAAAAATTTTCACATTTCCATACAATGAAATTTTATTGGTTAACTGCATTAATTTGACACTTTTAAGTATGTTAGTTTACTTTTAACTACAAAGTTGAGCTGATGGAATGTGATCGTTAACAAAGTTAACGTTATCTTATCTAATCATATTAAAATTCTTAAGAGTAATTCATTGAACTAATGACGCGTTAACCCTAAATTTTTCAGAAGATAATCTTCATAACTATCCTTACAAATCCTTGAGCCACAAGAGATCTTCTTATCTTCCACCTTCAAATCCAATTCCTATTCCTAATTCTTAGAGGACACTCCACAGTCGCTTCATTCCTTTTTAGTTCTATAAAAGGATTCCATCATAAACCATTAGAGACATTCAATCACTACTCTTGCAAAAACCCATTTGAGACGATTGTTTTGTTGGTTGTTTGAAGATGGCCAAAAAGAACTCTTCGCCTGTTTCGAAGGAAACCCATGAATATGATCATGATCATAGTCGCGAAGAAAGTTCAGGTAATATTGTTGCGACAATGTCTGAAGAGTTTCTTGATCTTTACGACGATTTGGACGACTGGGGAAAAGAGGATTGTGAGCCTGAAAACGAGATGAAGAAAAGAAAAGCCAAGCTGAATGGTGTTGTTGATGAGAGGTTCATGATAGATATTGATCTTTATGATGATTTGGATGATTGGAGAGATGATTATTGGGAAGAAGATATGATGTATGCCAAGTTGGCTGCAAACTCAGCCTCTAAATCAGTACATTCTCGTAACGACTCGGATGGTGATGATGATGATGAAGAGATAATCAACTATGCAGCTTCAGAACATTCTGAAAACAAGTTGGATGATGATGATGAAGATATGATGGATATTCAGTTTTTTCCAAACTCACCGTCTCAACCTTCTGTTAACGGTGGCCTGACATGTGAACGTGGCGGCGACACTGAAGATGAAGAAGAAAGAGCACGTATCTCCTATCATTCAGATTATTTTGATGTGGCCATTGCAGAGATGAAAGAAAGAATAAAGAAGAAAAAAGCCATTATACAATCCTGGGATGTTCTTAAAACAACATTTTGACAGCAGTTAGTTGTTAATGTTAATCTGATCCTTATGAAGAAGAAGTATCCGATAGAGTATGATTTCTGTATTAAATAGTTTCCAATTTTACAATGAACAGTTAATTTGTGATTCAGTTTATATGGCAAGGATTTTTTTATGCAAAACATATCTCTAATACCATTTATGAGGACATGTTTAGGACAGAAATTCACACGACATGATTGTAATCATATAATCAATGCAATTTGATGTTCTTCAAACAACTCATTTACAGTAGGTTGTTGTTAAATGTATAATCTTTCTCTACTAGAAACTGACAGAACAAGTATTACTTGCAAAATACAGATTTGAAACTTTTAACAGACAACATGAGACATAATTTTCTTACAGTCTGCAACATTTGGGACTTTTCAGAACAATCTTTGCCTTTTAAATAGAAACAATTGCAATGATGAAGTATTTAAAAGAAATCAAACTCGAGATAGTTATCAGAACCTTTTTGGTCAGGAATGGCAGCTACTGCAGCGACCGCCTTTTCGCTAGTTGACGCTGGGGCAGGTATCCGCTCGATCTCAACAGGCTTTGGGATTTCGGGTGGCGTAGCACAACGTATTAATGCCCAATTCACTCCTTCAAAGAAGGGATGCTGTTTTATTTCAGTTGCTCCTCTCTTGTATGCCAGCCTGTGTTGTGGTTCTTTCACAAGCAAGCCTCTTATGAGATCTCTTGCCGCGAAACTTACAATGGGTGATTCTGGAAACCGGAGAGGCTGGCCGACAACATTGAAGAGCGTTGCTCGATTCCCAGATCCTTTGAAAGGAGTTTTACCAAACAAGAGTTCATATAGAAAAATACCCAAAGTCCACCAATCAACAGCACTTCCATGCCCTTCGCCCTTAATAATCTCAGGTGCTAAATACTCATGAGTCCCAACAAATGACATGGAACGAGCTTCTGTTGGCTCTGCTATGAGCTCAGGCAATGGACTGACTTGGTTTCCAACTTCATTTTTGGGTTTCCTGTCCTTCTTGGATTTGCTAGAAAAGAGGCGGGGCGAGAAACATGTTGTTGGGACAACACATGATGGTTGGATGCACGACGGCTCAATGCAAGCAGGCTGAGCACAGTAGACAGGGTTCTTCCGAAATGGATCGGAATCCATTGATGCAGTATTGACCAGTGTCGGGCTCACAGCACAACGGAGGGAAAGATCAAAGTCTGAAAGCATTATATGCCCATCTTCTCTAACAAGAACATTTTCAGGCTTGAGATCACGATAGATAATACCAAGCATGTGCAGGTACTCTAGAGCTAGAAGCACCTCCGCCACATAAAATCTGCAAATTCAAGAAATGAGTAAAAGCAGCCAAATCAACTGTTTCTGCAAGGATTAACAAACTCCAAGGACAAGAGTATGAAAGTGCAGATCTTACTTTACGGCCTGCTCCAGAAAATGCTTTCCTGGCCGCCTCTGCCTAAGAGTGTGCAGATCTCCCCCAGGACAGAACTCCATAACCAAACATGAGAATTTATCCGTCTCAAAATGTGTATATAGCGTTGGAAGGAATGGATGGTCCAAAGACTGCAGTATTTCTCTTTCGGTCTGAGCTCGAAGCAGCTTCTTACGACTAGCAAGAGAGCCTTTGTCCATAACTTTCATAGCAAAATAACACTTAGTCCCACTCAACTCCGACAGATAAACACTCCCAATATCTCCACAACCCAACCTCTTCAACAATCTAAAATGACTCAGACCCAGAACCCCATCTTTTGCCCTTACAACTTGGATAGCTTCCCATCTCAAATCATTTGCTTTATGAGGTTTGTTAATGCTGCTACTAAAGCTGCTACAGGCGCTCTCATCACTGACATCACTACTCGTGCTTCCTCTGCACAGGCTACTTTTGCCACTCTCAACATAATCGAGACGATCACTAATCTTAGCACTTCCACTAGTCTTGCCAAGACTACTGTTTCCATCACTAACTTTAGCAGATACCGAACTTGTTTTAACACTTCCATACCCTGATGTTTTCTTCTCTCGATCAACCAAAACATCTTGTGAACCTCTAGTCCCATTAATAGTAGATTCCACATCAATTGAAGCTTGATTAGGGCTTTGTAAGGAACAACCTGACTCTAGCTTAAGACTCAAAGAATCAGCATCTCCTTTTTTGTTAGAATTTGAATATTTTGTAAGTTCAGATGATCCTAACATCCCCTGATTAGGATAATTTTCTACAGTAGCATTCCCATGATTGATCAATTCCGGTTTGCTCGTCTTTGTAATTTGAGAGCCAAAAGGTTTGAGGTCACCGGCCTCCAATTTCTTGACAACAGCTGCCTTCTGCTGTGGTCTAAGGGAAGTTTTATTACTGGTTTTTGAGGCCATACGAGAAAACACGATTTCGAGTACTATATCAGGTTGAATGAATCCACAGCTAAGCAGCCTCCAGTTGACATCACATCTTCAGAATCAACCCCGAAAATTACCATGCAATTCTGGTAACAAGATGTAATCTGTGAGTAATCATTAAACAGGCCAAAATAATATCAACCATCAAACGACGAAAATCAAACATGACCGTCCTCAACATCCTGAGAGGAGTCTCATGGCTGCAACTCCTTAACACAAAATCAACAACATGTAATCTAGAAACCAACAGAGCTAATTCAAACAATACAGAAGTTCCAATATGAAACAGCTCAACTATCTAATCATGAACTTCACATCAAACACACAGATCAGAAAACGTAATTAACCAACATAAACCATAAAAAAACCACATATCTCCAATCCATAAACTAAAAAAAATAGCTAAAACTAGCTTAAAAACAAGTCTTCAGCTCCACAACAAGCTAGAATAACATTAATCTTTACCATCAAACAGCAGATTAATTAAAGAGATAGAAACAGAGAAAGCTTATGAAATGTTTACAAGCACCAAATAAACAAGACCAACATAAAAACACACTACTAAATATCTGTAGAAAAGTATAAAAGCACATATCACCATAACTATTTTTTTAAAAAATAATGAAAATAAAAGATTCAAGGACCACAAATGAAGCAATGAATCAAAGAATCACGTAACAAAATGCATGAAGTCAAAAGGCTCAATTAAACAGGAAAAACAATCACTAAGAGAAACAAAATCAAACTGGAAGAAAAAATACATAGAAAACAGAAAAAGAACAGATCTTGATGACAAAAATTAAAGCTTTATGAACCCCAGCACAGATCGAAAATGACTCGGATGAGAAAATCATAACAACAACAAAAACTGATGTAAACCCATTCAAGTATAAGTGAATATAAGAGTTACCTAGTAAGTAGCAAAGGATCAGAGAAATAGAGAAAAGGGTATGTTTAGGTTTTGTTGTTTGCTTTAGAAGTAAAAAAGAAGAATTCACAGTTGAGAAACACAAAGAGAAAGAAGAAGGAAAAGAGGTTTGAAGAGAAAAAAAAAATGAAAAAGAGAGGAGAAATGTTGTTGTAGCAGTTATTGGTGGTGTTGTGTTAATGGTGGAGTGTTTACAAAAGAGAGAGAGAGAAAGCAGGAGGAGGAGATGAGTCAAAGCAAAGGCATGATAGGTTTTGTTCTTCTCTTTTTCTTTTTTATTTTATTTGTACTCACGAGCTAAATAAGAAGGGAAAAAGACATATTTACCATCATATAGTAAAAACTCATACAATATTAATTATTTCTTAAAATAACACTTTTTAGAAACATATACAACAGAATATTATTTATAAAAAATCAAATAAACTCCACAATTCTTCTAAGGTTCTTCTTTACAGTTTCTTTATTCTTTGACCACCCAACTTCCTCTTCGATGCTCAGTTCTCTCTCCACCTTCTGTCTTTGTTTCATCATCTGAAGCAAAAGAACCATCACAAATGTATCATTAATTCAAGTCCAGAATCATTAAATCCAAGCAAAACGCTTGACCAAGCCTCCCAATTTGAAACTTTTCCGACAATTGAACAAAAATTAGGAATAAAGAACATCACGATTCTCACGAAACTAATTACTAATCCAAACAGAGAACAATAAAAGGCCAAGATTACAAAAATATATGAAAACAATACCTCAATGGTCATTGGAGTGATTTGTGGAGTTGTTTGGGCAATTTGAGAGTGAATTGAAATAACAATGGGAGGAGATTCATAAAATGAGGCAGGCGAGAACGATTTTAGGTTTAGGTGTGAGTGATAGAATTTGTTGTCAAGTGTTGAAATTATAGAGAGTTAAAATATGTGTCATTGTGAAATTGAAAAAAAAAATAGTTTATGGATATTTTGTGGATAACGCACGGATAATTTGTAGATAAACTATATATATGTTGACGGCTAGGGTTTTTAGTGACACAATAAATTATATGTGTAGACTGTTTGTGGACAACTTGTGGATGTGCTACTTTCAAAAATTATGTGTGAATACTTTGTGGATGTGTTGTGGATATTTATTATATGTGTGGATGCTTTGTGGATATGTTATGGATATTTATAAAAATCCAAAAGCATAAACTGAATTTATAAAAAAATAATATCTACAACATATCCACAATACATCCACAAAATGATCAATGTGTGGATGGTCTGTGGATATATTGGGTAAATACAGAAGAATAAAGGATTTGCAGATTCTTAGAGTTCACAGTAAACAAAGCAAAGGTATGAAGACCTTGATTACTTATTTTAAGGGAAGTGTAGGGATGCCAAGTGAAGTTATTAGAACAATGTATGTTGTTTTCTTGGATATTTTTCGAGTCACATTTACTATAATACTTGGTTTTTCTGTTCATTGTCCATTTCTTTTGAGTTATGTGAGATGTTCTTGTATTTCCATGTACAATTACACGTCTCAACTGTCATTGCTCTTGAAATTCTTAGTAAAAAGTATTAGAGTTTACAGTAACAAAAGACAAAGCCTTCAAATCTCCTTTTGGTTTTTTGTTGGATGTTCGTGAAAGTGTGAGCACACAGTTTTGTTTGATGCATGGCATAAAAAAATATCCATGGTCCAACTGGTAAGTTAATCATTTATTCAAGTCGATTTTACTATTCAAATCGGTCTGTAAGTGAATCGATATCAAATCGATGAAAAGTCAACAAACATAACGATTCAAGAGGTGAATTGAAACTTATTTTTAAAAATACACAAAATAACTAATTATATTCTTATTGAAAATATTTTTTATACCTAAAAATTTTATTTCAAAAATATTCTCTTACTTTTTATTAACAAAATAACTATTTATACTTATATTTTTATGTTTAAAAAATCTTTTCAATTGATAAAGTATATAGTTAAATTTGAATCTCTAATTTTTAATTAAATTTGAATCACTTATTTGAGATATTAACAGAGTAATATGTGAATTTTTATAAATTGCTCGAGAAAATATAGAAGTTTAAATTGATGAGATGATAAAATAGAATTTTATTGACGAAAATATTTTGTGTTTTTAATTAATTTTAAAAATTGTGGCAAGTTAGTATAATTTTACAACAAGACAGAATCTTAAGAAAATGTTATTTTTCAAAACGAAATTCGACTATCATTATTTTTTATTTGATTTAATGAAAATACTTTTTTATTATTTAAATAATATTCATAAAATTCAATAAAATAAAAACTGTGATTAATAAAGAAAATTATTGTATAAAAAATACCTCAAAATGCGATTCAAAATACGAATCTTCAAGGGAGTAGTTACCGATACTATGCCATGGTAATTATTTTATATTATTGTATAAAATAAACTCTAATACTTTTTACTAAGAGTTTACAGTAACGATTTGGAAAAAATTTTAGAATGCATTCGAAGTTTATCTCTACTCTTCCCTATTTTGATTTAGAAAGTATTTCATCCCAATCTTATCTGTACTATTTTAACAAACAAAACACTTAGCAATTTTAATTTAGTTTGATAATTCGTAGCTTAAATTTTAACAAAACATTACAACGCTAATTTTGTATAGTCCTCAACTGTCAAACATATTGTCGAATCGAAATTTTTCTGTTATCAATGTCGTAAACACAACACGTGTCAACAAACAAAATAGTGGTTCAACGGTTTTATATATTATTTAAAACTATATTTTACCAGATCTGAAAATAAGTGTTTAGTTGATGAATATTTTTTTGCTGGATGATTCTAAAATTTCATTTTTAAAATTAAAGTTCAGTATCTTTTTATTATTTTTCAAAAGCTAGAATTTTAACCAAACAAATGGCTTGTTGAAAATCTCGAACAGAAAGAAAAAAAAAATATTCTTTGATTATTTTGGTTGATGGAGGGAATTGACAAACATACAAGTAAATATGTCAATTTTTAATAAGATAATACAATTTATGAGTACACGTTTATAACATTATACGAATAGTAAATGTTCTTGTCGTGACTAGTGATATTTATAAAAAATAACAAGATATTATTACGATACGACTAATACATACGATAATATAAGGTGTAATAATGGTTTAACAGTAAAAAAAATGGCATGCATGGAAACATAATGTTGAGGGAAGATGAAAGCAGAATGATTTGTAGAGACATATATAATTAGGATTGCCTAATTTCTTTATTAAATATTTATAATCGTGCCAAGTTGGCTTCAAAATGTTGCCCACAACCCACTTTTTTTTTTCTTTTTTCATAAATTAAATTTACGGCTATTTCTAATATCATATCTAACAAAAAAATTTGGATCAAAAGATATTCCTCCATATTTTTTACTTTCATTTTTTAATATCTTATAATTTTATTTTGAATAATAATATTTCATTTAAAAACTCTAAAGGCACTTTCACTAACAAAAAAGCTATTATGAAAATATATTTTATCCATTTAGGTTTGAAGGTGAAAACAATTACAAAAGCTGTTGGGATAGTTAGTAGTAAATTAATCTCACATAAAAAAATTAAGAGAGTGAAATATATTTATATTATATGAAAATTAAATATTGATTAAGATGTGATGAAATTTAAAAGGAGTTTTAAAATTGACTATAATTAAATAGTTAACGACAAAAGAGCACCCTAAACAGTTAATTAATTATTAAATATTTCAAGAGATATTTTCTTTCATTTTTAAACTGAAGAGTCACTACCTTTCATTTAAATCTAAGAATCACTTCACTTTATAAAGTGATTGTTATGTGTTTTAAATATATACTTTACTTTTTTTAACATATAACAATCAGATACATTAAAACGTGCTTGTAAATATTTTTAGAATTGTTGTTTAGAAATATTGTTGTGTCTTGTTTAATTCTAGAAGAATTCTGCCCAAATGCAAACAACAACATAGTGGAGGCATAATTCCTTTAAGGACAACTTTTGCGTACTTGTGAAAAAAATACTGGTGCTAACTTAAATATATGTGATTAGTTAAGAAAGTCTTAAAATAATTTTTACAAATATTTCATTCATCCTATAATATATGTTGTTTGAGAAAAATTATTTTTTCATATTTTATGTAGTTTTATATTACTAATATAATATTTAATAATTTATTTTAATATTGTTTTATTAGTTTTATATTTTCAATATAATTTTAATTTAATGATTATTTTGATGTACCCAAATAAAAGATTATAATATTCAATTAAACATCAACTAAAGACATTAAATATATTTTTAATTCATGTACAGACCCTTAAACCACATTTATTGTGGAATGAGTAATATATATTTTGTGATATTTAATTAAAATGTATTCGTTCCACAATATTCAAAAAAATTATCCAACTATAGTTTTTATTAAATCCACTAGTACTTTTATCACTAGGGGTGCTCACAGGATGGGACGAGATGACACGGGAATCACAAATCTCCAATCTCATCCCATAGTTTGGAGATTTTATTTTTAACGATTTAGACTCGTCTTATAAGTTGAAAATCTGTTTTGTTCCGTCCCAAATTTTGGGACGAGACGAGATAGATATTGGGGATTTTGGGACAAAGAAAACAGTTTTGGGACAATACGGATATTGGAAATTTTCATAAATTACAATTTTTATACAAGAAACAAAAAGACAAAATATCATCATCATAAAATTTAACAAAGAGAACTCACTATAGTAACACAAATCAACAAGAAAAACTAAAAAAAAGTTTGGCACAAAATAACAACAGTTTGTGAAATCCTTTTCATTATAAGTAAAGCTCAAAATATCATGTCTATCATTTTCATTAATACCTAAAAATTATGAATTATTTAAAGTATTTATAATTTTTTTACCAAATTTTTAGTCAATTTCTCTTAATAATGTTTGATGTAATTTACCTTGAATTAGTGGAGATTAAATTACTCCACTATTTACAAATAAGAAAGTTAATTTCTACTATGAATTATTATATATTGGGGTTGTGTAAGTATTGTATACATATGTATACACATATGTATGTTTTTTTTTTGTCAAGCCCCGGTATCCTCGACCCACTGGGCCGAGACTAATCCGATTCGGGAAGGAGTTGGGGGTTAAGGTTCATTTCCCTTCCAATCGACGTTGCGGGGGATCGAACCATGGTCCGCCCTACCAAGTTCAGCCCCTATTACCACTGAACCAAGAGGTCGTTGGTAGGGGTTATGTATCCTAGCGT
>CANYCX012296594.1:0-21184 GCA_948193385.1 Breynia disticha f. nivosa | reverse complement strand
ATAAACTTGTTTTGTTTGTTTGGATCTAATTGATTGGATTTGGTTTGGGGCTTGTGATTGTTTTTGTTGGTTTGGTTATGGCTTTGTTTGATTCTGATCTGGGTTTTGGATTTATGGGGTAAAGTTGGAGTTTTTATGGTTTGTTTGATTGTTTGATCTTTTTTTGATTAAAGGTTTTTTTGTGTTGAAATTTGTTTGGAGATACTGTATTTGTGTTTTTTTCTAGGGTTTTAGACAAGATTTTGACTTTTTAGTTTCTTGTTAGCTTGTATTGTACCACCAATCCATATTTGATACAAATCTTGTTTGATTGAGGTTTATGGTTTAGTTTTTTATTCTGATCAAGGCTTCAGAATTTGCTAAGTAAAGGCGTAGACTTTTAAGTTTAATTTGTTTCATGTCTTTAATCACAGGTGTTAGATTTGGAGCTTGAATTTTTTTTGGAACTCTCTATTTAAGTTTTCAAACTACTTTTTGACCCAATACAGTTAATTGTTACTGTTAGTTATTTGATGATAATACCAATCCAGATTTGAAGTTAATGGTTTGATTTAGTGTATTACTTTTTGGGATTAGGGTTTAGTGTTTGTCATTGTCTTAAGATTTTGTGTGAACTTTGTTGGTATCTTTTTCGATTATTCATGTGTTGTTAAATATTGTATTTGTTTGGTTGTTCAGATTGCTGTCATGGCGACACAGGCAGAGTCTGTTGCCGCCCGAAACCATCAGGTGGTTGCAAACGCTTTTGTGGAACAGTACTATACTAAGCTGGCACAGAGCTCAGAGGAAGTTCACAAGTTTTATGATGATTCTAGTGTGATTAGCAGAGAAAATGCAGATGGTTCAGTGTTCTCGGTGTCAACCATTGAAGTTAGTCTCATATAATTAGTTTTATAAGATTTATGTTTGTTTGTTTAGATTATCTTTATATCTTCTGAGCTTGTGATTGTGATTGTGTGTTTCCTGCATCATATGGTGATTAGAGTTCAATTATGCAAACTAGTGGGCTGGTTTTTATGCGGCCATGATTCTTTCATCATCATGATGTTTCCCTTATTTGCTGATGTCTTAAAGTTTACAATTGAATGTGTTTTTCTTCATAAAACTCTTCATGTGAGCAATAATGTTCAAATTCTTGAATTTACTCTTCCCTTTGATTCGGTTTAGTTTATTTTCAAAGTGGATTTGGTCAATGATGAGTAAATTGACCATGTTTTTTCTATGACCAGGAGATGGAGAAAGTGTTTCTCGACTATAAAAGATGTATTGTTCAGATTCTGACTGTTGATGCTCAAAATTCTCTCAGTGATGGAGTGATTGCTTTGGTTACCGGTTTCATTACTGTGAAAAACAACAGCAGAAGAAAATTTTCGCAACTATTCTTTTTGGCTAGAAAAGAAACTAGCTACTATGTCTTGAATGACATCTTCAGGTATGTGGACGAGGTTGAAGTTGCAACTGTGGAAACGAATGAAACTTCCCCAAATGCTTCTGTGGCACCTGAAGAGCCAGAGCATGTTGCCACTCCTTCAGAGGATGATAACCAGGTCACAGAATCTACCCTTCCATTGGAGAATGGGAAGATTTCTTCCGCTGAGGACGAGCTTGTTACTGATTCAGTTACTGCAAGCAACAATGAGACACATCCGGTGTCTGTTTCTACCAATGAGAATGATGTGCAAGCAGTTGCTGAGGCTACTGTTTCTACCATTCAGGAGAATGCCCAAAAGCCTACTTTTGCAGCACTTGTAAATTCATTTCCCCCCTTTATTATTTTCATGTACATCATTATCATTTGGATGTGTTATATCTTAATTGGTGACTGCTGCAGGCAAACGCTTTGAATTCTAAAACTGAACCATTCAGGCGAAGGGTTGTGCCACCCAAAGCCTTAGAACAGCGTGTTCTTCCTTCTTCTGCTCCTGCTCCCGTGACCCGTGTAGTGTCTCGGCCTCTCACCAACAATGGTGTGGAGAAAAAGGCCAACAATACAGGTTTGGTTTTGTTTTATTTTTGCTCCCTTATTTCTTTGTTACTTGTCTCCTTTTTGGCATTTAATCTTATTATTACACAATTTAATTGTTGCAGTTAAGGGCTACTCAATATTTGTTGCAAACTTGCCTATGGATGCAACTGTTGAACAGCTGGTCCAGGTTTTTGAGAAATATGGACCTATTAAACCAAATGGTGTTCAAGTCCGTAGTTATAAGGTCTGTTATTAGATTTGTCGTTGCATAATCATACTCTTACGTTGTTTTTGCAATGTTGCTTGAACTTGCAATTACTCTTTTTCAGCAAGAGAAAAACTGCTTTGGATTTGTGGAATTCGAATCTGCTGATTCCATGAAGCAAGCTCTTGAGGTACTTTTTGGTTTATCCTCACCTGTTGTGCACATTGTTTCCTATGCTTTTTCTTTCTTGTTCTTATAATTGGTTAGAGACATCAGGTTCCTGCGGTATAAACATCCATCCCATTCCACTTTTTTAACTTTCCTGGTTTGTGTGTGAATTGGTGTCCTATTGTGTCCGATACAGACTGTTTTTAACTTGTATTTTTACAACTGTTTCAGGAGTCACCAATTGTTATCGGTGACAGACAAGCTCATATTGAAGAAAAGAAAGGCAAGGGACAACGCCCTTTATTATTGTTGTTCTTTTTATCTTCTTTGCTACAGTGACGCAATTAGTTATACGTGTAGATGCAACTATAATTTTTATTTGACGTCTGATGGCGATTGAATTGTGCATCTGCAGCTACCAACGACGGGGGTAAGTTTAGAAAGGGCGGATTTAGAAGCGATAGTTTCAAGAATCGCCGTGGATATGGAAGAACAGAGTCGGAGGACCAAACTGGATTCTCAGGTTATGCCCGTGGCGGTAGGGGGCGTAATGCTGAATCTAACCAGAAGGGCCACGAGAGTGGAAAGGGGAGCCAGTAGTTAAATTAAATTTTGAGTATGGAATTTTGTTTACTATTTTTTACTTGGAATTATTTGGTTGATTAATTTGCAACGTATTTTAGCTTTATTATTTATTTTTCTGCATCCCAGAATTATATTAGAGAGTTGTTCTAAGGTGGTCAATCCAAAACATTATTCACTTATTATATCTTTTATAAAAGAGTTAGTTTTTCTGGCATAATCTGCAGAATTTTGTTGCATTTTTGAATCAATGATATTCATGTACGTCGAGTTTTGATTGGATCAAATACAGGTTGATTAAACTTTTGGGCACTAGAATATGTGGTGTGGTAGGAAGCATGCGCAGCAATGTTGTATTTTGATCAGCTTTTTTGAGAGGTGGATTGCAAATGAGTAGCTTACATGAACATGTAATGGAGTAGTGATCCGACACATAAAACTGGAATTAGTCAAGAAGAGAATGAATGAAGAAATGAAGTGACATTTCCTGGTTTTGTGAGTCCACTTGCATTTCCACAAGCGATAGATATGGCTCATTTGTTGCATATAATAATGCGGAAGATTAGACTAACACTCTGCTTCTTTATTGTTCTTTCATTAAAGCATCTTAAGATATACTACAACTGTAATTCATCCATTTGATTGATTATAATTTTATTATTTTTTATAAAATATTTAAACTATGAAAGTATTCTTGCATAAAAACACTGAAAATTAATCATTGCTCTTTAAATATAATTTGTAAAGAAAGAACAAAAGTGAAAGTGTTGACGTCTTAAATTTTCAATTATACCCCGATGCTATGAAAAGAGATATGATTATTTTAACAGAATAATAATATTATATCTTAAATAATATACAAAAAGTCTATTTATAGATAATAGATAGTAATAAGTTAAATTTTGATTATTTTTTCCAAAATTAAACTTGAAACTCATTTCATCAATTAAAAAAATAAATATAATTAATTTAAAAGTATACAAAACAAAACTATATAAAACCATATCACAAAAAACCTCATATAGAGAGAGAAAAGGGTAATAAATAGAAAAAGGAAGAGTGACACCTAACAGAAGAGTAGCAATCATTGTCCTCCGCCATTAACACCACTCATCTTCCCCTCTTCCCTTAACACAGCCACCACGTGTCCATCCTTTGTGTCGGAGAATCTCATTATTCTTCTTCACTTACGTCTCCCACCATTTCCTCCCTCTCCCTTTCTTCTCCTTTTTTCTCATCTTTCCAATTTACTCCTCCCATCTCACATTCACACCTGTCTTACCCTTTTGTCCGCATCCCGACGACATTACGAGAGATATACATAATCTAACTTCTTAGCTCGCCACATCTTTATGAGATTTTCCACTCTTAAATAGTAGATTACTCGAACTCTTTTCCTAAAATTTAAGATGCAAACATCCACACCTCTCCTCTCTTTATTTTAAAAATATTTATTTTAAAACAAAATTTTTATTTTTAAATAACACTTATTTAAAAATAAAATAATTTATTTATTCCTTTAAATAAAATAAATATTAAAAATGAAAATAAGACAAAAAGATTAATAAATTTAAAAACAGAAAAAAACATTATTTACCAAAACATAAATTCAAAGTATTCTTCTCCATAAATGCAAATGCATACCGAAAATAGCGATTTCTCTCTCCTCTATTATCAATCATTCTTTACAACACAGTCAGAAATTAGCACTATCTTCTCACACCATATTTCAGAACCAAGCTATATAAAGTTATTTTCTTCTCCATGTAATTTGTTGTGACAATTTGTCTTATGTCAGATTTATTTAACCCAAATTATTTATTTAATTAAACTTTTGAAAGTGATTACACAGTTAATCCTTTTTTAATAAATTAATCTTTGTTTTGACTCTTAAATACTCTATCGATTCTTATATATATATATACCGTTTTAAAAAAATATTCAAAATTAAGATATATTAAATATATTTTTAATTTAATTGAAGCGTTAGATAAAAAGTGAGAGAAAGATATAAATAAAGTTGGTGTGAAGTGATTGGTGAGTGATAATGGTGTGGGTAGTGGAGAGCCCTACCCAGATTGACACGTGTACATATTCCCTAATCTTTCGAAACGTGGCACCTTCATCAACGCCAGTCCTTGATTTTCACTCTGAATTTTAATATTTCCGCCAGAAAAAGAAATTACAAGTTGGGCACAGTGGTCCCCACCCATGACATGGGATGGGTCTTCCCCGGGACCACGTGCGTCACGCTCTTCACTTTCATCGCCGATTTTTTTGCTAAATTGTAACTCGTTGACTAGAAGGTGCTTGCTTCCCATCTTTGACCACGCCATTGAAGACGGAGAATTTTAACTCCGGACAACATGCCGCCTCTCTTCCCCATCTTCAACACCTCCTATTTCTTCTGTCACTCTTCATAAACGAATTCATTTTATTTAATCAGTAAAAATATACGAATTAAAATAATATAATAAAAAATATTATTAAAAATGTACGAAAAAAGAGACTATAAAAATATGTGCGGCAATAAGAACAGGAGCACCTATCACCTCCTCTTTTTAGTAAAATATTATTAGCATCAATGTGACAGCAACTTGAATTTAATGATGAATCAATAACATGAGAATGTTCAAAACGTACCGTATTTTTTTTAAAGAAGGAATGATACCAATATTATTCATGTCACTCTCTTCGACATTCAATTTGTAATTTTTTTATTTATGTTTTCTTTCTCCTCGTTTGTTTTATTTTCTGTAGCAATAAATAAAACTAATTGGTGTATGTAAGTCGTATAATATATATAAATATATATTTAAAAAACTTTTTTGCATGTAGAAATGAATTTCAATTTTAATTTGTGTGCAAATAATAAATAAATTAAACGCGGTAAATTTTTTGACTTGTGGATTAACTATATATTACACTAAACTACACTACAAAAGGCAATAAAGAAATTAAATGTGTGATGAAATAAAGGAAATAAATTGCTTTAATTAAACCAACTTTAACAGAGTAAATTACAAACTAAGGAATAAAGAACTACACTGAACGCCTTAGATGATGATTGATTTGTCATATCGCAAGCGATTACTTTGGCTCTTATGTAAATCAATTCTAACAACAACAATGCTACAAACTTGAGAAAAAAGGAGTAAAATTCGAGTGTTGTGTTGCGCATATCTTTTTTCATTCAAATGTCTTCTTTATTTATAGACATCTCGAACAGTTATCTATTTTCTACCGATTTTACCATCTATATTTCCTTCTATTCTTGCGTATTTCACAAACATTTTAAGTAAAATTGCCACCTTACATTCATGACATTTTGGCCTAACAGTTTCTTCAGAACAACAGTTCATCAGCCACATTGTTTAACTGTTTCATAATTTGAAAAATTCAAGTTTATTTGCATCTATCATCTTCGCAACGGAGCTATAGCTCACCAAACTCCTCGCCTGACCTATGACGGGTGTAAAATATTTATTTCACAAATGAAACATGCGAGCGATTTACGTACTTGTCTTTTTTTTGCATAAGCTTTTTTTCTCAACAGTCAACACGAAAATAAAATTTGTGTTGGTAACTTTACTTGTAAATCTTGTAATTGTGTAAAAATATTACCAACTTTAAAAGTAAGCGTTGAGAATGAAGAGTATTTGATAATATTTAAGATATTAAAAGTAGAATATATATTTGAATAATTACATAATTAACATCTTTTTAACTATTATGTATAAAATTAAATTTTCATTTTTAATTTATCATTTTCTCAAACTAATTTTCATATTTTTTTTAAAAAATTATTCACATCTTTAAATTTTTATTTAATTTTCTCTACATACAAAATAAAATATTGTAATTTAAGCCATCATATTTGTGTATAAATTTCTATATATTTTTTCCATTTTAGTATAAATTAATTTAATTAAAATAATTCATTAAATAAATATTATATTATAAGACTATAATAATTTTGGTTGACGACAACCAACTAAAACGCCACACGCATCGCCCACAACCAACCTACTTCTTTCCGGACCCTTTTTTTTCTATTATCCATAACATACCCGTTTCTTCCACGTGGCGGCTTCCCAGACGCCTACATTGACCGACGCGTGTCCACTTCGACTTCTTTCTTTATTCAGTTTCTGCCACGTGTTCTTTTCTTACCACAAAAGGCCAACTTGTTTTCGCACAGAGTCCCATAATAAATAAGACACATGACTTCGTAATAAAAAAAAAATCAATGTTGTTTCTGTCAGTCACTCCCACGTGTCACTCTCATCCTCGCCACTTGGCCCTTTTTCAAGTACTACCTTCAAGGCTATTTTCGTCATTCATTAAATTTATTTTCTTTTTCTCCTCAAGCCATACCCAAACTTCACCGTTTCTCTCTCTCTGCCTCTCTCCATTCTTTTCTTTTTCTTGTCGATCTCTCAAATTTTCAATCTTTATATAAACTTCCTCTCATCTCTCTCTTCGAGTTCTTTTTTTTTTCGTTTGGGGTAAAATAATTCAACAATTTAGTTGCACCAGAGAACCGTTCTTTGGTTTTGTATTGTTATGCAAGTTGTGGGTTTCAGATAGAAACTTTTATTAGAGATTGAATAGAAAGAACCAAAAAGATCGAGTCTTTTTGTCACATGGGTATGTCTAAACGCGATGAAATAGTGACTTATTCATTATGTCAAATTTTATGCCCTTCAAAACACTCTCTAATTCACTAGAGAAAGATTTGAAGGTCACCACGAGCTAATTTTTCGTTCTTCATGTGTTTATGTTATGGGAGAAGAGAACAAAAAGAAGAACATGAGTAGTAGTAGTACAAGTAAAACAATGGAGGGTTTATCTTTAGAAATAAATAGATATCCGAGAGATCTATTACAAAGATTTATGTCGAGTAGTGGAACACAACAATATAAAAGTGATGAAGAGGAAGAAAAAGAGGAGATAGAGTTGAATCTCGGGTTATCATTAGGAGGTAGATTTGGGGTTGATAAGAGTTCAAAGAAGCTAACAAGAGCTTCATCAATAGCTGGTCCAATTCCACTTATTAGAGACAATGATGCATTCACAAGCCAGCCTGTTTCGTACCCAGCTTTGATGAGAACATCTTCTTTGCCTACTGAGACAGAGGAGGAGTGGAGGAAGAGGAAGGAGTTGCAATGTTTAAGGAGGATGGAGGCTAAGCGTAGACGGAGCGAAAAGCAGAAGAATTTGAGAGGTGGAGGAAGTGGTGGTGGTGGTGGAGAGGGGAATTTGGAGGAAGAAAGAAAGGATTTGAATGTGAATAGAGTTAATTGGAGGGGAATGAATTTGAAGAGAGTTGGTAGCGGTGTTAGTAATACTTTGCTGGGATTTATTGGACAACAGCAGCAGCAGCAGAATCAGCAACAAGGCTCACAAGGGTCTGTGGAGTCTCAAGGAGGAAGTTCTTCTGGGATATCTGAAATGGAGAGTAAGAATGTTCAAGGCTATACTTTTTCCGTTCTCTTCTGTGGTTTTGCTACTGCACATTATATTTTATGTTGGATAGTTTCGTTTCTTAACTCTCTTGTTTAATATGGTCTTTTTGAGTTCTGTTAGATGCTACATTGATAGTTCTGTTTGACATGGATTGAATTGTTTTAGTTTGCTGATGGTGCCATTTTCTTTGTTATTTTCTACTTTTCTGCAGTTTGACAACAGAAAAACTGTAGCAATTTACAAAAAATTTAGAGATCCAATTAGAGATCCGAAGAAGTAATTAAGCTTTCATTATTTAGAATTGGTAGTTATGATTTGAAAGTCAAGTGGGGCATCATATTTGATGTGAGCTTAGATATTTCTAATCTGAAATTGAGGCCCTGGGATTTTCCACACTCATTACCTGGACTTCATGCTCCTATGTTACATGCAAATTTCTAGTTTATTCTCTTTGCAGATCTTATTAGAAAATTCAGCCATAAGAATCACTTTTCTTCGTTTATTAAACCATTGAGGAAAAACCATGACTCCTTAATTTAGATTGTGTTTTTTGAAGTATATATGTAGTTTTGATAGCATTAAGTTAAAGATCAATGAGAAATGCTTCTATTGTTTATGAGTGATGTATGTAGCTTAGCCAAATAACAGCAACACAAAAAACACTTCTTGTTTCGAGGGGGGAATGGGAGTGTCGATGGGAACTGTCGAAAAGAAGCCCTTTTGGGGAAGATAAAATGGGTTGGCTGGAGGAAAGGTAAGGGCTTGGTGGTTAAAATAAGCATTCATAAATCTGGTATAAGCTATTTATTAACTAACTTTTGTTTAGCACAAGCCGTACTTCCTCTCGTTCTTGTGTCCACTGGCATGCGATAACTTGGTAAGCCTGTTGAATTGCATTAATTGGAAAGTTTCATTAATGATGAGCGAGCATTTTACGGGTTTGTTCTTTTAATTTTCTGAAACCTGCCATACAATGTTGTTACTGAAGAACTGCATCGTATTTGGTAGATGAGGTGCCCTAGTGGGTTACAACTTGCGTTGTAGAGCAAGCCTCCCATTACCAGAATTGAGGAATTCTGCCATCCTATTGAAGATCTAAAAACCGAGTGTCATGAGATCTCAAACATAAATATCTGGAATTCTTGTTATGGATATTGGATAGGCACCTGTGCTTGCATTGAAAATATAACTAGGTTTTTGGGTTTATTTTTATTTATTCCATTTGTTTCTTTCATCTTATTCTTTTTCGTACTGTCTAGAGTCGTTTTCTCATTTCATCTTTCTGTAACTATATCCGTCTTGAGCAGCAAGAATTTACTACCAAATTTGAATCTATGCAAGTGAAAGGAAAAAAAGACATGACGGCGTCTATCTTATGGTTTTTCTGACATTGCATTACAGGATCAAGCAGCATAGGCGAAGCAAGAAGCCCGGGCAGTAATCAGTCACTGCAAGAACGAAATAACCAAGACGTTGGAGGTTCTTCTGGGACAAAGACAAACGATAACCCAAACAGAACCTTTAGATCCGATGCAGAGAACTTGTCCAAGAAGCTCGATTCTGCAGAGAGCAGAGGAAAAGAAATTGGGACAAATGCAATGGAAGAAATGCCTTGTGTGTTCACAAAAGGAGATGGTCCTAACGGGAGACGAGTGGACGGTATTCTGTACAAATACGGAAAGGGAGAGGAAGTAAGGATAATGTGCGTATGCCACGGCAGTTTTCTGTCGCCAGCGGAGTTTGTGAAGCATGCAGGTGGTGGTGATGTTGATAACCCTCTTAGGCATATAGTTGTAAGCCCCCCTGGTTCTTCCTTCTGCTAAAAAGGCATCGTCAATGCCACTTTACCCCATAATTCAAGAGTGGGGATGTGAAATAGCAAAAAAGGTATAAGGAGAATTTTTAATGGAGAGATTTTTATTTTTAGTTTTTTTCTCAGGTTCTTGAAGAGGAACTTAATACAACTGAACTGATCTTCTATTAGAAGAAGTGACATTCAATAGGATGTTTTGAGGCAGCCATTATCTTCTCATATTTCCCTTTTATTTCTACATGTGATGTGTGCGAGCCTTTAAGATCTGTTTCTCCGGAGAATTGATTGCACGTAAGGGAAAGAAATTAATCAACGATATTCTTTGACATTAATGGTTAAAAGGGCAACTAATCCGAGGTTAATCGTTAAAAACTGAAATTGTTCTTGAGATATATTAAAGGTGGTCACGAGAACAGAGGTTTATACATGGTAAGTTCTGCTGCTTTTCCTTCCCAACGTTTCGCAGAAGGCCTGCTGTAATTTGTAATCATTTCAAGCCGGTTATGTAACGAAGAGCACAGGAATTCAGGCATTTGATTTGGCTAATACAACAAATGAATCAAACCAACAACAGATGAGCGTAATATTAAACGTTTGCATTTGATTTTAATTGTCAAAATCCCAGAATGATGCAAGAAAAAGCATCGGGGGGCAACAGCCTTTTTATCTAATCGACAATTAAACCTGAAATTCACGATCCGAGTGGTTTCTGTAAGTTCTGGAAATGGGAAGATGTCATTCTATTTCGACAATAGACCCACACACAACTTGCACAGCTCTGGCAAAGAACCAACCCATCACTAAAACAATTACTTGACCTAATTCAAGATTCAGGTGGCAGACAAAAACAAGAATGTTAAAAACTACAATAAACTGTCTCATACTACGGATGCTCATTCATAGTAATGGATACAATTTCTGAAGCTATAAATAAGCATTTCTTATATATACTCACAATTCTCTACGCCAACATGTACACATTAATACCTCAAACTATCTTGCCAACATCAGGAAGGTCGGATCTGCTTCAAGCGTTGGCAAACTTGCTTCATCGTCGGCCTGGTCGATAGGCTGTCTACGGTGCATGTGACAGCCAAGTGTAGCATATCCACCAGATCATCATGAGGACCCGATTGCCATAGCACAGGAGTGAAAACATCCTTTGCTCTCCCCTGTCGAAGATGCATGCAGGCCCAAGAAACAATGTTGAAGCCATTTTCGTGAGAAGAGAATGAAGGATCCAGAGCTTTCTTGTCTGATATTAACTCAAGCAGCACCACGCCATAGCTATAAACATCGGCCTTCTCTGACACACGGCAAGTTAAAGCATACTCAGGCGCAACATAGCCAAAGGTTCCAGCTACCCCTGTTGTTGCATGGGTTTCTGATGTTCCCAAAAGCCTAGCTAACCCAAAATCGGACAAGTAAGCATTCAAGTCATTGTCCAATAATATGTTACTAGGTTTGACATCACGGTGTAGAACTCTAGGAGCACATTGATCATGAAGATAAGCAAGTGCTTGAGCTATGTCCATCGCAATCTTATGAAGAATCCTCCAACTGACAGCTCTGTTTGATCTCTCTTTAATAAATTCTTCCAGATTACCTCCTGGCAAATAATTGTATATGAGAAACATCTCTGTTTCACTGGCATGATACCCTATCAGCGTCACCAGATTTGGGTGCCGAACTCTTCCAAGAGCCTTTATCTCAGCATGGAATTGTTGAACACCTTGACACCTTCCAACTGCCAGTCTCTTTATTGCCACTAGATTTCCTGGGGAAACCTCTGCCTTGTATGTGGCACCAAAACCTCCATTTCCAATGCAATTGCTAGCATTGAAATTCCCTGTAGCTTGCACAATATTCTCATATGATAAAGGAACTCCATTATCAACGAAAACTTTGATTTCCTTTGGTTCCGAAACTTGAACCCTGGCATCTGGGATCATCTTTCTAGTGAAGAAAAAAAGTATAACAAGAGCAAGAAGAACAGAAAGAATAGCTGCAGCAGATGCTATGGATGCAATTTCAATTGAATTGAGTCCATTATCCACAGTTGTTGGTTCTGAGGGAGAACTTGTAAGATCATTCACACTGCTGTTTGGCAAATCTGGAGATGTAGACAAGGAATAGAAGGGGAATGGATTCTCATGAGCAGCGCTGTCGTTTACCGCCTTACCATTCAGAGGAAGAGTCCTGGATGCATTGCTGAAGGTTGCATTTATGGTCAAAAGAGATCTAGCATCAGCAGAACCAGAGACGACGTGCCACGAAGAATCAACATTGTAGGGCTGAACATTGCCAGAGAGAGAATTTAAAGACACATTCTGCATTTCAAGGGAATGCAACCTCCAGAAAGTGGAAGGAATGACACCGGTCAGGTTGTTACCCGCCAAAGATATGTGCTTCAAGTTCTTCAACCCAAAAAGACTAGCTGGAATTTCACCCTGAAGTCTGTTATTGCTGATATCAAGGCTAATTAGAGATTTCAATTGCCCCAAGCTTTCAGGGATCGACCCTGAAAATTGGTTATCAGAAGCAGCCAAAAATCTAAGAGATTTGCACATTGCACCGATGTTGGCAGGAATGGGACCAGATAGCTTGTTTCCGCTTATATCAGCAATAATTCCATGAAATTTACCACAGTTTCTAAATAAGACTCCAAAAAAGTTTCCACTGAGCTTGTTTCTGCTGGCTAGAAAAGCATAATCAATCTGCCTCACAGATCTCTCCGGAGCAACTGGCAGCCACCGAATCAAACCACTGAAATTATTTGAGCTGAAGTTGTGAATCATTGCTAAATTATCCACAGAATTTGGCAAAGTGCTAGCAATGCGCATTTTGTGCAAGAAAAAGGAAACATATGCAGATGAAGGGTCGTAGGCTTGGACAGCGTCAAAGTTTAACAAGGAGACTCGAGGACAAGCATTGTAACCGAATCTTGGAATGGGCCCCATCATGAAGTTCTGACTAATGTTAAAAACTGTCATACAGGAAAGATGGATGCTATTATCAAGTTTCCCACTTAGCCTATTTGAGCTTACATCAAGATAACTTAACTTCTTGCATCTATTAAAGACTCCATTGATTTCTCCGCCCAAACCATTGCCGGCAAGGTTCAACATCTCTAGGTTATCACAGTCACCCCATTTGTTCGGAAGCTTCCCACTAAGAGCAGCTTTTGGAGCCCAAAGTACTCTCAGCTTTGGAATGGTAGTAATCTCAACAGGAATAGACCCTTCGAAGTGATTATACTCGTAATTAGAACCACTTGGCTGCACAATGGACTTTTCACAAGTACTTTTCTTGTTAGGCCACGTTTCATAAAGATTCGAAAGGACAAGAACCGACAAACGAATGCACTTTCCAAGCTCAGGCGGGATCACACCATTAATGTAGTTTCTTGAAACATCTAGGACTTCGAGCCTCCTTAGCTGTCCAAACTCGTGAGGAATCACTCCCGTCAACTTATTCGAAAACAACAAAAGCGTTCTTAGATGCCGACAATTCCCCAAACTGCTAGGAATCCTGCCAACAAGGAAATTCCCAGATAGATCAAGATGCTCAAGATTCCCACAATAGCTTCCAAAAACAGCAGGGACACTTCCACTCAGCTCATTATTACCCAAATAGAGCCCCCTTAGATTCAAAAACCAACCGAAAACCACGGGAAGCACTCCGCTGAACTTGTTACCAGCTAAATTCAACACCTCCAACTCCAAACACTTCGATAGTGAAATTGGAATCTCTCCACCAAGCCTATTAAACCCAAGATTCAAAACCCTCAACCTCCTCAAACCAGCAAACTCATTAAGCAATTTCCCTGTAAACAAGTTCCCTTCAAGATCAACAACCTCTAACTTCTCTAACCTCCACAACTCCACAGGAATTTCACCACCAAGTTCATTAAAAGGCAAAGCCAAAACCCTAAGCTCACTAAGGTTTCCAATTAAAGGCGACAACTTCCCCACCAACTTCCCAACATAATCAACACACGTTCTATCAGTTCCAAATTTAACAAATGGAAAAGATAAAGACTTTCTACGAAGAAAAGTCTCAGAACCATTACCTCCATAACATTCACCACCACTGATATTCAAAGAAACCACCCTGGAATTCTGATCGCAAGCCACACCGAACCATGAACAGTGGTCAGAATTGCTAGAATTCCAGCTCGAAAGAACCCCATGTTCATCAGAAACAAGGTTTTTGATCCCAACCAAAACTGACTTGTCATCCAGAGCTTCACCTAGGAATGAAAAGAAGACATAAAACAAGGTAAAAGCAAGAGCTTTTTGCCAAAGATTGCATTTCATGTTTGTGAAAACCCTAGAAAGAAAAGTCCTCAAACCTCACTTCTTCTTGTTCCTCTTACTATTTTTCAAACTAAAAAACAAAAAAGATATAATTTTTTTCTTTAATTTGAGGCAAAAGAAAAAGGTGGGTTTCTAGGAAAAACCAAGTCTTTGAAGAGTCTTGACTTGGAACAAGCAAAAAGGTAGCAGAAATACTAGAAAGAGTGCGGTTCTAGTTGTGTTTAGTTTTGGTAGAGACAAAACACAGGTAATGTAGTTGTGAGAAATGAGTTAGGGAGAGTTAATATGATGTGGGTTCGGAGTGGTGGGACCAAGGTGGACTTCAATGGTGGAGAAGGTGGGGTCCACTTTGCCGGTGAATGAATCCATCATTCCGTCAACACGGCGACGCGTTGTGGGCTCCTCTCCTTCCCCTCACATTAATGTCTGCCACGTCGACTTCTGTCCTAATAAATGTTGCTTCTTCTCAGACTAGTAAATTCAGAAAATTTTAACATGAAGAAAGGAAGGCCTTTAATAATTTAACTAAAACGTAAAAATTATTTAAAGTTAAAATTAATTTTTATTAAATAAATTAAAATTTTAAATTTACTTTTATTGTATCAAACAGTCACAAACAAAATAAAAATTTTCGTAATAAAATTATTTTTATTATGAGTTTCTTCAAAGAGAAAACTCATAATAAAAATTTTCGTAATTTTTTACCATGAAGAGAGTGATTGAAAATTAGATAACTTATTTCATTAAAAATTTATTAATTTTAATTAAATTAATAGATATATTGCAAATTTCTAATTAATAAATTAATTGTTACTGAATTTCAAATAAAAATTATGTCAAAATTTTTTACTTTTAATTTTTTGTCTATTGACTTGATAATCATAAGCCATAACATAAACAATATTATAGTTTACTTATTTCATAAACGAAGACGCATTAAATATATTTAATTTTTATTCAATTTAATGGTTGATCTGGTACTGAAAATGGAACAATTCCATAATTTCCTTGTTATACAAATAAAGATTTATTTATTTATTTATTTATAAAATATTTAGGTTATTATTTTCAAACATATTTTTTGTAAACTGTCTTAACCTTTGTCAATTTTAACTCTGATTTTCAATTATTGATTAGAGAAAAAATATGTGGCTAACGAAGGCGAGGAGAAACAAAGTCGCTTAGGTCATATTTGACGGCGAAAGTAGTGATATAATAAGGAAGAAAAATTGGTAATTTTGTACGGTAATTACAACCAACAAGTACATGACAAGAGGCGATAACATAAAAGAAATCATAAAAAAAATTAACGGAGCGTCGTATTCTGTTCTCTTTATTTCCGTAATGATATTATGATAAGTGCATGAATAATGGAAATATGGTTTTAACTAAAAATCAATTGTGAAAGAGAATGATGAGAATGGTTGCGCATAGATTCACCATGTGAAGGAGAATTGCCAAATCATCTATACCAAATTAAATATAAGATCTGATAATCATTTACAGCTCATAAGTGGACTACTATTTTATACAGGAAACGAGAAGCATGGTAATATTTAAAATGATTTCTTCATACATGGAAGCATATCAATGGAGACAGATTGCTCCATCCATCATGTATCCTTTTAGGTTCAATGGTCAGAAGAGTCGAAAAAACATACTGTGAACACGAGTTGCGCTCATAATAGTGTTAAGAGAGGTATATTGACCCTAACTTACTGGTTTGCAAGCTCTCTTTGGGACTCCTTACACTTAATTCGTGGATTAACACGACTCTTTTCTTAAAATTTTGTAAAAAAAAAAAAATACTCTTATCATGCTTTGATACATTACATTACAAGAATTTAGAGACAGGAGCAAGTGAAGCTCTTTAATGCTGGTATAAGATGTGGATGAGAGTACTATTTATCAGGAAGATCAGAAAGAAAATATGTGCACTGGTCAAGCTAGGTTGAATAATTTTCTCAGAATTTCTTCTTTCCATTTTGAACGTTGATTTACAGATTGGCAAAATACGACTCAATTTATGGGGATATTACTCAGTACAATGTGAAAAACTCTGCAATTACTTGGCCGAACTCATTCTTATCAGATTATATTACGTAGCAACTATATATTAACTTGGAACTTTTGCTAGCCCTGTCGCAAATAAGCAAGCAGAGGCATCCTGATTATGAAACAATCTATGTACAAAAGTATACTCAGAAGTTAGCGACATTGAATAAACAGTGTCTGTAGAAATAACTTTTTATTTTACATTTTGACAAGAAAATTCATCTCCGATGTTTTTAATAAAATCCTACAATTTCTCATATTAACATTTCACATATACAGTAAAATCTATCAACTTATTCACATGTTGTAATTCAGCTACTCACAAATATATGTTACCGTTGGGCATTGCGCTAACAATCGAACTAGTTATGCATAAACTTGCATCAGGTTGTGCAGGCATTTCTCACAGCAAACATGGAAGCTAAGATTTGACGAAGGATCAGTCATCTCAACAACAACAGCGGTAAGAGCAAGGTCACTTCAGCATGAAAAGCAACTAGAAAAACGAAAGCCGCAGCAACAAGACAGCTTTGAACAGGAGAAGCAAAATGGGGTGCAGGAGCAGGACGATGACTTAGAGATGTGCAACAAACTGCTTTTGTACAGCAACAATAGGTTGAATTCTTACAAGCTTTCCCCTCCTTTGGCTTTGAACCATCCAGTTCATTCCCATCTACCAAGCTGCATAGACATCCAAATCACTAGGAATAGCAACAACAACATTTCTTTAGGTAACAGCTACAACAATGGCAGGAAACCCAGCGGCAGCTAATACACCAGATGCAAGATGGCCATGAACACTTGAAACAAGAACATCTACATCTACTGCAAGAAAAACATGAACAACAGCATCTCTTCTTACTGCAAGAAAAACATGAACAACAGCATCTCTTCTTCTTTCTTCTGCAATACATAAGTATATTTATCGTTAAGTTACCTCTATACAGTATGCATGTATAGTTCAGGAAAATCACATTTTTTGGTTATATGTTTGCCAGCATGCAATTCTATAACATCAAGCAACTGTGAAAAATATTCGTGTTATCAGACATAAATGGTTTTGGAGAAGAAGCACCGTTGTTCAAATAGCAGAAGAATCTGAAGATACAGAATAAAGCAACTTACACGGGTAAAGGTGATGCCTTGCCTCTTTCTCCATTTATTTGTTTGGGAATATCGAAAGTTACAGAACCTGTTTTGTATCCATTGTTTTGATCCATAGGAGTTGGCTTTACAGGATTCTTTTCAGTTATATCTGCTACCTCAATTGCTACACTCAGTTCCGTTTCCTTGGGAGGTTTTTCGATATGCACAACTGGAATCGATGGGGGCTTGATGTTATCAGTCCTAAATGCTGCAATGGGACTGGGAGGCCTTGGAATTTGTGGAGGCAATTCGCGCGACTTTTGAAGCTCTCCAGACTTGTGCATATCGAGAATTACAGCGTTTTCTCTTGCAAAACTAGCATTTCCTATATAAATACTAAACAATGATTCGTTAGAAGCAAGACTCCATTCCTGTGGGATTGATGATTTTCTTCTTGAAAAAGCAGAAGGCGGAATCCTGGAAGGATCATATCCTGATGATCGATCCATCACTTGTATCGGAGGTGACTTCGTTGGTGACATAAGTGAAATTGAAGATTCATCAAAGTCTGAAACACCAGATATTGAGGCACGATCAGGAGAATCGTTGTCCATTTTTTCTGATAAAGGACTGTTTCTGGAAATCAAATAAACTTCATTATCTTTCTCCGATGCTGGTTTAACATTCATGTCGACTTGAGGGAACGGCAAAGAAGTTGTGAGGTTGGATTTCCTATTCACATTCACTTGGAAGAGATCATCCGACGAGCTAGGAGGTGAAGATGAAGACAAATAAGAGGTGGAATCAGATTTCGCGGCAGGGAAAAGGCATTCGCCTTGATAAACAATGTCATCAGGCTGTGATGCTGAATATTGACTCCAAAGATTCATATCAATCAGGTCAGGATTATTGTCTCGAATCTGTACCAATGCTTTATCTTCCATCAATTCTTTCGGGGTAAATCTCAAAATCCTCACCCCTTCCATTCCATTTATGGATGTTAATGCTGCTGCCTTTAATCCTATAACTTTGTTCTCTCTTTAGTTGCTGTTTTAATTTCTTGTTACTTCCACTCTTCGTCCCCAATTCCATACCTGCAAATTTTTATCCCCTTCAGTTCTTATTTGCCAAACTATCATCAATTTTGACGGATAAAGAATCAATAAGCACAAATTAGAAAATTCTAGGATTTTTTTGGTACTTGATGAAAGATTCTATTCAATAGCCTATAACCCATATTTCTGTTATTCCTCAAAAAGAAACGAGAAAAAATTGAAGCACATTCTTCATGATAAATCAAGATTCTTAAAACAATTACCAAATTAATCACATAAAACATTGCATGATCAGAAAAAATAATAATAATAATTCATCACAATTAGGTACCCACTTTTGTACCTTGATATGTCTTTCTATCTAACAATCCGCCATTTCCAAACTCTAGCCGGTAAGCGGCGGCGGCGATTCTCTCCGTTGAACCTTTCACCCTCCAAAATTAGTCCTGAAATCTGACTTGTAAAAAGAAAATATATAAATTACTTATTGGTTAATAGAAAAAAGATCTGTTTTTTGGTTGGATTTGTTATTATCGAGAGGAAGTCGCGGAGACAAGGAATGTGAAATGGAGAAATGAATCAGGGTTTTGGAGATTTTTTTTTTCTGCCGAAGATTTTGCTTGAGGATTCATTAACTAACTTTAGATACTTTTCGCGCCAACTGTAACGGCATGCAAATTACCTGCTAATTTCTTCTTATTTTAATAAATTCAGATTCTGATAATTTGCTATAATTAGGCTTTTTTATTCTCATTTATTAAATAATTTTTTTTTTTTGGAAAATGGAGTTGAAAACATGAAATACAGTCCGAATTATTGTTTCCTTTCTTTGTTATTTAATTTATTTCTTTTTTTCATTTGATATTTGTTGTTTATTTTTTATTGAAAAAATAAAAGTGCTGCTGACTAATTCATGCGTACATGATCAACTCTTTAAAATATATGTTGATATTGGATTCTTAAATTTTTGCAAACTTCGTCCCATTTTTATAGACATTCTTTCTATATTGGTTGTCTCAATATATAGACAATTTTCTATTTTCATATATATCATTTATTGTTTGAAAGTCATTTTTACCCTTATTAAATTAATGACATTCTTATGTTTCCAATTCAGAATTATTAATACAATTACTTATTATCCAATTAAAACACTTCATTGAATAAGGACAATACTGTAAAAACATATGTTAAATACCACTTATAACTAACATAACTATATGTTTCTTAATTCCCGCAACTTGTCCAAAATCGCCTATCAATGTGGGACGGAGGGAGTATGACTTATTACTTTCAATGTTAATTGTTTGACTGTGCATTTTTTGTTGACTTTCACATAGGGTTAATCGGGAGATCGAATATGCAATAGATCACTCATAATTGGAAAGAGTTTGATGCAAATCTTGAGGTGGATTGACATAAATCTTTCAGATTAAGGTCAAACTTAATAGTGTAATTCATAGATTGATAATGTAATGTTATGGATTTTAACTAGAAAGAGATATCAAATTGAATTATTTAACATTAGGTGTTAATTATCTTGAGAGAGTAATTAATATAAGTTAGGAATTACCATAGTCCATTTATAATAACACTGACAATACAATTACCAATTAATAGGCAAACAATCCTTGGGGACTTTGACTCTTAGGTGTTGCCTTTTAATCTTAAGTTTCTACCTCTCTAGCTTTTTAGTTTTAATTTAGTTAATAGTTTTACATTTTATCGTTTACAATCGTTGCAATTCGTAGGCTAGATAATAATAGCAAAGTAATTGGCTAGTATTTCAATCTTGTGGGATCGACACTTAAGACTCTTTAGGTCTTTCACTACATTAATTGGTACACTTGCCTATTGTCTGTTTTAGGGGCAGCCTATCACTGCATTAGAAAACTGGAAAATATGTTAAAGCTCAAAGTTGTGTTTTGCTTTCTTGCGTGTCATGCAGAACTTAACTCTCATGTTGAAGAATCGATCAAACACACCAAATTAAACTTATGGGTTATGATTGGGGTTCCTTATAATGATATCAAGATTACACTTTAGTCCATAAATATGCTTTTCGTTAAATACTCTACGCTTATACCAAATCCATGTACAAATATAACAACTTTCTCATTCTTATTTTAAAAATGCTCGCATCAAAAAGTTTTAAATGTTGAAAAACAAGCTCATGCTGTATGTTAATATGTGGGTTTATTCCTAGTGTTTTCGTATTGAATTGTTTGGAACAATTTTATGTAAAATGCTCGCAATTTAGCTACTCTCATAGAGTGTTTGTTAGAATGTCTGAAAGAAATGTTGTTTCTCGTGATGTTATGATTTTGTTTACACCAAAATTAATTCGGGTCCACGGACCGAATTAATCGGCCAAGTCCGATCTCATTAGAGAATAGTTGACAGGATTAGAGAAGGAAATATATTAGAATATTAGGGGAATATTTGATTCATTCTACAAAGGCAACA
>CANYCX012296010.1:0-11033 GCA_948193385.1 Breynia disticha f. nivosa | reverse complement strand
CGAACGAAAGATATACCTATGGTTAAGGTCAAGTGGAGTTTTCATTCTCCGAAAGAAGCTACCTGGGAGGTCGAGGAGGAGATGCGGAGGCGCTATCCTTACTTGTTTCCAGACTCAGGTACGATTTTAATTTCGGGGACGGAATTTTGTTAAGTGGGGTTGAACAAGGCTTAATGGTTAGCATGCTTCCGCATGTTAAAGGTATATGTGGCACGTCGTGGGTTCGATCCTGAGGGACGACCAGATCTCTGACCAATATACAACAACCTACCTGGGGTTGGAGTTGGGGGTTCCCAGTCCAGCACAGGAGACGGGTTGAGAGTACTGGGCCATAGCCCTGTTAAAAAGTGTCGTGAGCCGGGCCCAGGCCTTTACAAAGCTCAAAACAGAAAATTTAATCTCATGACAAATTAATCAGATTTGAATACAAAAAATGAAAGTAAATCCAAAGATTATGATTAAAATTAATTAAAATTAATCGAGGGAAGATCAGAAAAGAAAATTAATAGAATTGATTCTTACCTTAATAGGACAAAGTTATGAAAGTCCCTACAGAGAAAAGTCAAGGAAAATTAATAGTATTTGCAAATAGTTTTGTCACATTGACTTGAGGACTTTTAAAATGATAAAGTCGGTCCCTTTATTATTTCGCTACAATCATTTAATATTGAAGTCAAAATTACGAGCGTGATATTAGTTTCTGACGACTCTGTTTTATTGTTTATTAAATTCGTCAACATGAATTGTCTTCAAAAATTACTTGCATATTTGATAAGCAATAAATAATTTAATTACCTTATTATATCATGTTAAGATTCTTTGAATCTATTGAGTTAAGGCTAATATATATAATCACATGGGTTTAAGATTCCAAAAAGCATAAAACTATATATTTATTCTTCTAACAATTTGATTATCATTCAAATCCAATTGGATTTGACCAATCTTAATTTAATTTTGTTGCTTAGGATATTCAACTTAGGAATATACAACTTGGACAAGTTCAAGAGCAACAACATTAAATTGACTTTAGTTTTATAGTGTACTTAGTTTTGTCATCGTAGCCATAATTGGTCAATTGCGCTCAAAGAGTTATAAAATTAGGGTGACAATTTGGATTGACGGATCATAATCGTATCAGTTATATTGGGTTTAACTCATTTAATTGTGTTATCGGATCAGAAATTTTCATATGCAAAACCAAGGTAGCATCATCCAATGATTTTGACCAATTTGAGGAGTTTAGATTAGTATAATAGCACAAGAGATCCAAGATCTCTCACCAAAAATTTCATCAGCAGTGTTGAAGATGACCAATAATTTGAAAGGAACCATGTTCATGATTTTGCCAATTTCGTTCATTTTCTTATTTGTGTCTTGCATTTCTGAAACAAACCATGATCTTGGTTCTACATGTTCAGGAGCAGATAATTCTACTTTGCTTAATGAATACCAAACCAATCTCCACAATTTATTCAATTCACTTGGAGCAAATGCTCCTGCCAAAAATGGTTTCTACACCTCCTCAGAAGGGATAAATCTTAACAAGATTTATGGCCTCACACAATGCAGGGCTGACATTTCTGCCAAAGACTGCGGAAACTGCATCAAGAACGCTACTTCGATTCGCAGCTGCAGAAATAGCAGAAGTGTTATCATTTGGTCAACCTGGTGTTTCATACGCTATTCGGATGAAAATTTCATTGGAATATGGGATCATTCAGCATATGCAACTGCTACTAATGATACTGATTTTGAAGATTCATACCTGGTTTCGCGAGGACTTAACTTTACGAAAAAGCTTGCTTCTACCACGCCAGACCAGCCTTTAATGTTCCAAACATCAGTATTAGATGTTGGACAAAGCGGGAAGAGGTATGGCATGGCTCAGTGTGCTAGAGATATCAGTAAAAGTGACTGTGGAGAGTGCCTAGATTATCAGTTGGTGACTTTCAGGACATTGATAAGAAATAAAAGGAATTGGGACATTTATGGGACTAGCTGTAGCATATGGTACCATGATTATCAGTTCTATTTCAACTATTCTATCCCTGCCCCTGCACCCACAACTGTTGGAGCCAATGAAGGTGAGTTGTATGATCACTGCTGTCAAATTAAGCTCACATTTGAATGCCTCTGGAGTGCTTTTTATCAATTTTCTCTGTGAATTCATGAAAGTATTCATATAACTTCCGATTTTTGTTGCTTGGTTTTCCAGGAAATGCAAGTTTCTCATCGCATCCGTCATCAAATTGCCATAGACGTTATGCTTTTGGTTATTTTGTTTCTGTTGGTCTTTTAGCCATTCAAGCGATTCTGTATTCCAAAATGCAGATTGGAAATCAAGATTCTTAGTCTTTACATGATAAAGAAAGATGCTGCCAACTTCTTGCCGCAGAAAAAGATGTGTTTGAAGTTGTTGATACAGATTTTTTTTATTTAATTTGTATAAATGAGAGTTTATTCTGTGATTAATAAATCTTCAATTTATAGAGTTCTCTAAGAAAAAATAACCAACTTCTGTCCTTAATCAGAATTAAAAAATTGTCTAATTCAGAATTATGTACATAGAATTTTAAGGCATATCAGATCTCACACCACATCAGGACTAAAAAATTTTCAGATTCGGAGAGGAAAGAACAAATGGTCGATGTTTTAGATTTTCAACTTCCTAGAAAGTTTAGCTGTTCATGGATCTGATGTAAGAAAGCCAGTTCCTGTACCAGATGTTGAAGATTGATCAGACAATATTGTAAATCTAGCCATGGAATATGGAGCTATTGTCAGCTCTGGAAGGTTTCCTGATTTGCTCCCAAGCATTAGAACAACATTGGACATGGTGGGCCTTTGTGCAGGATCATCTTGAACACATAACAGTGCAATGTGGATCCATCTCAGAACCTCACTGATGGGACAATTGTCAACTACATTCTTAGAGCATTCCCAACAATCCTCTTTTAAATCCTCTCTTAAATATTATTTTTTATTCACTCTTTTAACTAACCACTCTCTTAAATTATAAATCACTCCAACAATGCTCTTTACACCACTCTTCAAACTACACTTTTTAATATTTTATTAATAAAATCAATAACTACCACCAATCATCATACACAACTCTCTACACAACTCACTAAAAATATAATAAAATAATTTAAGAGAGTGAATTTTAACTCTTTTAAATAAGAGAATAACTATTCATCTCTTTAAAAATTAGAAGAGTTGATTTGAATTAAGAGAGTCTATTGGAGGTGTTTTTTATGTGCACACTCTTTTAAATAAGAGAAAAGAGTCTCTTAAAGAGTCTCTTGGGGATGCTCTGATATGTAATGGGGAGAGCAAGTGGGTAACGGTCATACGATTCAAATACAACTATGAATAAATGGGCTGCATGGGCTTTGTGGACTCGAGATGGAATGACATAAGCAACAGGGGTAGGCAGAAGGAAGTCGTTATAACAGACTCGCTAGAATTCAGGGGTTGTTAACACAACCTTTACATGCTGTGAACAGTGCATAGAGGCACCAAAACGCTATAAGAGGACCTCATTGAGTACAGCAAGAGTGTGTGAAGAATTAGCAGAGTTTCTTTTCCTTTCTCTCTTGTATTTCTTCTTATCGTCTTATTTTCTTGCTTATTATCTGTTATCTGTAAGTTGGATTGAGCTTAAGATCAATGATAATGGTCCTCTTGGCAACATCTTCTTACTTTTTCTGAGTTTTCTTATTAAGCTACATACCAGAGATGGAATTCCGCCTAGCAACTTGACTTTTGTCATCCATATTATGATTGAAAGGGATATTGTATGCCACTAGCATTATTGATTTCTAGGTGATCATGGTTTAGAGTTGCAATTATTGTTTGCGCTCTATGGTTTTTATCAGTTCTACAACTTTGATGAATAGATTTGTGTGGAGCTGATGCACAATTTCCATGCGAACCTTAATATTAGGGTTAGCGCTCAACGCTGCTTTATGATAGTTTTGAAGATGGAAGGAGTAGACATATAGGCCATTGATGACACTCTTCACAATACCTTTAGTCTTAATAATAAATATCATGATTACAGATGTGGATATAAAAGTATATTCATGTGTCTATATATAGACTACACTTAAAGTTGAGGCAACTCATTTCATCTTTCCGTTATCTTTGTGCATAAAGAATGTCAAAATTTCTTGAATATAGATCTAAAGGGTTATGTTGGCATATGTGAGGTATATGTCTGCAAGACCTTGAAGCAAGAGATTATATTCTAAGTATCTATAGTCGGTTACTGCTGTGGAAACATTTAGTGAATTAAGACTAGCATGCTCTTTATAACTGAGTGGGTTCAATCCTACAGAACACAAAGATATTGAATATTAGTCAGAAGTCATGGATATATGTCTGGGATATGGTATTTGGATTAGATCCAAACAATAAGAACACTACATGGTTTTGAGTCATTAATGGTGAACCCTAAGCCTAATACAGTTGTTAAGGGCTACTAGGAGATTGTTAGTGTGTGAGCCTTAAGCATAATACAATTGTTTCGTAAACTCGATGATTATTTGAGATAATAAAGAAAGACACTATTTTATTCATTTGTATACTTGTGCATAATGAATTGGTAAAATTACTCATGAATGTTGGTTGTGTTCATAATATCAAATAAAGGCGTTCGATAGTGAAACACTTGAAAATACAATAACAACATTCAAAATGTCCTTAATCAATCATTGGAAATGGGTGCAATAAACTAAGTTTAGTATGTGGCTTTATGATATAGTTATGTTTAACAAACTATGGAGATATAGGACATAGAAAAATTATTGAGAGAATATATTGGCTCGATCGACTTAAATAAGAATGTTACATGGTAGTGAAAATCATAAACATTCTTATAATAGTGTTTCATACTAGTATCCTTATACCTAAGGTCTTTATGTGAATTAGGTGGATTATAGTATAGCTTGAAATATGCCTAACATTCTCATAATTGAGTGACAAATACGAATATGAATGGGTATGCCAAAGTCCATACCAGATGGTCATAAAAAAGTTTATAAATTGACATGTTATAGAGGTTATTTTATCGGCCACTTGATATGTAACGCCCTAAAAATCATAGAATTAAATGATATGAAAAATCGGATTAAATCGGGAATCAATTAGAAGAAGAATGAACTGAATTACAAACTGTGGAGATGAGCACGAGCGGGAATGGTTGACAGGATGGAGTAGCACGAATCGTGCCTTGAAAATGATTGGCATGACGATGCAGCATGAACCACGCTTGGCTTGCTTGTACCTTGCCATGAAGATGGGCTACGACCTGAGGCACGACCTATGCCAATGGTCATGCCGTTCGAAGTTATGACGCAATTTAAGAGTAAAACTTTTCATTCTTATAGAAAATAGATCAGAAAACATACCAAACACAGTTTAGAAAACCCTAGAGAATAATTGGAGACAGATTCTTAGCTAAGGAGGGTGGATTTTTATGGGAAATGATCGTATGTAAGTTAACCTCTTGTTCTCTGTGTTTTGAGTACAATTTTGCAGTATTATGGTATAAGAAAGGTTACGATTTTGAGGTTTTGAGATGAAAAATGATGTATTGTATGTGGAAATAGGTAAAGTTAGTTGCTATAGAGTTAGAAGAGATATATGTATGATTTATTAAGATTAAATCAGAATTATGAACTCAGAATGTGAAGTTAGGTATTGTGGTTAAGAAGGGTTTTATCCAAATAAATGTGATTTGGCTTAAATACATATATTGGACAATTATTAATGTAATTATGTGGAAAATATGTGATAGGAGACTAAATTCGGAGCTTGGACCAGAGTTTGGCTTCACGCCGACCTTACGGAGTTCGAGGTAAGTGTTTTACACATACCATTGTAGGTTTTGTATTTGTATGGTAAAGCATACATTGATAATTGTGAAATTATGTTTCAAACGGTAGCTACACATGGTCTAAGAGGACTTGGTTGATAAATATGTTATATGTGTTCTGGATACTTGAGTACTATTGTGAAATTGAGAAGAGGTTACTTATGTAAGCTTGTTTGAAAGTTTATGTGTGAAGTATGTTTTGATCATGAATATTACTTGATTAAATCATGTTGATTTTATATGGGTTAAAATTTAGCTAGATGGCATGATTGTGCCTTTGCTATTGATGATAATGAATCATAAGATATTCTTATGATATATATATATATATGAGTTTGTGATGATGATTTTAGTAAGCTAAGCTTTCTTATGATGCAAAATGCAAGTATAATATGTGTTTATGCTTATGGAATTATGAAATCTTGATTGAGTATGTATTAATATACTGAAGTGATTATGCCTTGGCTTTTATGGAATAAGCTTGGATGATGCTTATACTATGTGTTTATGAAAATGACTTATGAAAGGTTTGTAAGTAAGAGATGTAAGAATGCATATTATGATGACAATGTGTTGTTGTTGTTATGATTACAATACAAAAGTATGTATTTAGTACACATTGATAATTGATTTATGTTATGCTTGTATGATAGTAGACAAAAGCATGTGATTTCTTGGATAATGATAATGTGCTACCATTCTATTCGATAAATTGATGCATAGCATGAGATTTGAGATTAATTGATAGTTATTGTCAATTATGTTTCTATGTGATATGTATGAGTTATGTGCTATATGTTGATTAAGAATTATACTATGTGTTGTGTAGAATGGATTGATGAAAGTGTGATTTCATATATATGTTCACATTTACTAAGTTCTTATGAGGATGAATAAGAATGAATATAGCATGATTATGAACTTGCTTTAATGCTCATAATTTTTTTGTGCTTATAAATTTGAAAAGAGATATGAAAGCTTGAGATTTATCTTATGAATGACTTTGAATACATTCATGTGTTGCATAAGTATTGTGTGACATGAGCTATGAGCGAACCTCAATAGCTCTGTGCTGAACGGATAAGTTGTGTGTTATCCTTATGAGCTATGAGTTGTGTTCTATCCTCTGTTGTGTGTTAATGAGGATTCCTCTACTGTGTGCTAAAGAGGATTTTGAGAAAAACCTAGGTCATATTGTATGTGATTGCATTGGCATTGCATTAGCATCTCATAAATGCATTCATATGTATTCATTTATTCAATGTAAAATGAGATGTTGAAATGTTCATGTTATTGTTATACATGTTGTTGATTGATATTATAAGTGTTGTACTTATGATATGTGCAAATGTGCTACAGTTTGACAATAAGAGCAAGTATGTGTTATGTGAATATGCAATATGAGCAAGTATATGTTATGTGAATGTTTTTTGAATAATACAAGAATAAGCATTTTTTATGAATGAGTTTATATATTAGATTAGATATGAAAGGATGTATAAGGGCATACTTATGTTTTGATAATGAACTATGTTATATTTTTGTGGGAATGAATGATATGAAATGCATAAGTTGCATATGATAATGAAACTTGGAAATGATTATATATAAGTATGCACTTGGAATTGAGATTGATTGATAAGTGATTTTGATATTGGTTAGTGGAAGGAATGAATATATAAAACTGGTTATTCAATGACTAAGGTCAAATTAAGTGCTATAAAAGAACTCATTAGTGTTTTGTGGTTGTTTTGTGACTAGAGTGGTTTGAAAGGGATTTGGAATGTATACTATCTGAGTGTGTTACATGTTGCATGAAGAATTACTTGATTTATGTTGATGTGTAGAAGTTTCGGACATTCCAGAGGGTCAGCACGCTCGTCGTGCTGAGAAACACGGGCGGCGTGTTGAGGCCACACTGTCAATTTTTCTGGCACGATTATGCCCAAAAAACTGTTCTTAAGTAGGATAAGCACGATGATCTTGTCATCAGTACGACCCGTGCTCTCTGCACATGTTTCTAATAAAAACCAATTCATTTAATTGAATGAATATTAAATATGGATACATAGGGATGTTATATATAACATAAAGTACGTAAAACATTAAAATGAACGTAGTACTTATGCATTAACTATCTTGGTAAGTGAAGTTAAACACTTACTAAGTAATTAAATTACTCACACGTTTGTTTGATTGTGTTGTTTGCAGGGATAGGAGGACTTCCACGAGGAGGATTCGAGCACTATTTAGCAAATATGGATAATTTTGTAAAAGAGTTTTAAAAGAAGTTAATTGGTTTGAAGTCTTGTATTATAATTGCATTATATGTGATGTTATATCTGATAATGTGTTAATTCTTTTAATTATAAACATATATTTATCCATGTTTTTAAAATAATCAAAAAATAATGGAAATAATTTTGAGCGTGATATATATGCTAAAGACTATATAATAATACCTAGATTGTCTAGTAGTTTAGATTAGCAATTTGTTTAGTTTAGTACACCAATAAGATTAAGAAAGTAACAGTACAGAATAAGAGTGACTTGATACATGCCTTATGATGTCACGATATCACATGGATAAAGGATAGTATGATCCTATTAAGCGAACAATTTGAGTTGTTCTGTATCGTTTACTTAGAGCATTATTAATTCTATAACAAGCTTGATAATATCTTTGAACTTTTGAAGTTCATACTAAAGGATAAAATGGTCATTCTATTAAACCATCATTTCTTTGTACTCATGCTCACATGGTAGAGCAATTTTCTATGAGTCTGTTGGGTATGACCTCACGTTCATAGCCTAAGAAGACTTTTCGTGAAGTGAAAAACACGAAATAAAAGACCATACGGGTGGCCTTCTAGAGGTTTTTGTCCAGTAACCCAAATTAGGTTATTGAGCCTAAAACCAACCCATGGAAAGTCCATGTGACAGTAGATGTCAACCTTAGCTTTATTCAAGGTAAATATTGTATTATATAATTCCTAATTGAGTTAAGATATGATTCAACATGACCTATCCTAATTGAACTAGGGTAAGGGTCTCTCTCAACCATAGACGTTGTTCTTGCTTGCAGGCACTCTATTCTTTGCCTATTTCTCTTGTGTTTGAACATAACTACACTCTTGAATCTTGTGTTGAAAGATTCATAGCTAACAAAACACAAGGAAGAAGGCTAATCATTTGCCTAGTTCCAAGGTTGTCAAAGCGCATGCTTGAACTATATGAGGGCAACCTATTGGTAGCCTTTCGAACGATTCTCTTTGAATTAGGCCCTCTCCTAAAGTTTATAAGGTATTGAACTAAACCATTAAATTACATGATTCTTAATTGATCTTGGCTAAAAATTTAAAATTCTGCATATAACTTTTAGCTAGAATGGATAACGATTTCTAATAGTGGTATTATATCTGTGACGCCAAATTTTACAAAGTTCATTTTCAAATAAAACCTATTTTTGTACCTATTTTTTTCTTTTAAAACATTTAAGTTAAACAAGTTATGCAAGAGAGAGAAAATAGATAAATGGTTTTCAACACATTAATACAATCATTCATCAAATATAGTTTAGAAATGCAGTGGAAATCATTTAGTATGATAACTTCATAAATCTCATCTATACTAATGTACGTATAGATTACACAACATGCATAAGCATTCACAACATTTAAACAACTGGGAGCCCGACCTTCAGTATCGCACTGCTAGCCTCGCCAATCACGTCGTCCCGTCTCTGGTACCTGTCACTCTGCACAAAATCCAGCAAAACACAGGTGAGTATTTTCAATACTCAGTAAGGCTGTCCCTCAGTGTCACTACTATGATGGGGTGTAAGGGAGTCCTCGGCCATCTCAGCCTATCCTCCCTAATGGTGCCCTAAAGCCATCTCACACAACAAGTTCTTTATGTGTTTTATTCTTCCATTTCATGTGTTTATTCACTAAAGAATTCATCCTAAATCATTAAGATACTATAAATAATCATTAGGACATTATTTGGGCCAAAATAAGGTTTCTGCAAGAAAATAATGTAGGTATAGGCACAATTAACGTACGTTATTCTTCATTAAGTACCCAAGGTATGAATAACATATGCCAGGGTGTGTTTAATGTATGTTTAATGTGATTAACGTACGTTATTAGTGAAAATAACATACGTTAACACCTTCAGACCCATTCTGCCCGAATTTTTCAAGTGTTATTTCTTACTTACACATATCGTTTTGCATTGGACCTATCGATAACTCTCAAGGCACTCATACCATTCTCTTATGCCTCCAAATCATCACACACTTAACCATAAAACACAGAAACAACACACTCAATTCAAGATTAACCAATAATCATAAGCATCAATATCATTCACTAGGCATCATTTCATAACCCATGCCCAAACACACATCATCATCAACATTTCTCTCCTTCATATTATCAATATTCGACCCATAAAATCATTCATATTCATACATCAAGCTATTCAATTCCATATTCATTTATACCCATCATACTTCAAGTTTCCAACTCCTTTAGACACATACATCAATCATTTAGCTTATGTTCTCTTTATTTAACCATTGTTTCACGTTCAACCATATCATCTATGTGACCACACATACATATATCACATTTTATCATCAAACCACCATACATAACACTAATTCGAACAGATCATACAACTCATCCAATTAACATATAACCATACAAGATTATTTCCATCCATATAATTCATTCATAACTCATACAAGAGTCCCAATCATTCAATCACACCTTATGTTCATCTCATAATCGAACTCATACACATTCCATCAAATTCATAAATACTTATCGAATTTCCTCATGATCATACAAGCTCACAATATGTCCCAACACTCATATAATTCATTACATGATCATATAAACATGTGACCCATCAAGGGTCCATTTCTTAATAAACACAAGTCATGATGAAATGAGTGGATGTATATGTAATGCTAATGCATTCTCACACGAATGATGTGCTCTGGAGCCCTATTGTAAGAGAGAGTCCACTCTCTTCCTCAATTGTGGGCCAAAGCTCCATTGTGAACTGAAGTTCCATTTTGAACCGAAGTTCCATTTCCTCAATGCATGGCCACGCAAATGCTCATGCCAACACATTATGT
>CANYCX012296009.1:0-16840 GCA_948193385.1 Breynia disticha f. nivosa | reverse complement strand
CGGTGATCAAATCGGAAAAGAGACTGAGTGGGTGGTTCATTGGTCGAACAGGTGATTTACTGGTCGAACCGGTAATTTAAAAATAATATAAATAAATAAAAAAGTATATATAAATATATAAAATTATTTAATTTTTAAATTATTTAATAATTTTCAATATTTAAAAATGGTCTGGTTCACCGGTTTACCGGTTGAACCGGTCGGTTCGCCGATTTTCACCGGTTTAATAACGGTTCACATGCAGACCGGTCTGAATGGTGAACCAGGACCGAACCAGTGACCGGTTCACCGGTCCGACCGGCCGGTTCGATTCGGGTTTTATAACATTGCAATTTTGTGAAATGAATTAAGCATAACGGGTCTCATAACAAGGTTTAATGAAAGGTTTATGAGTAAGGAGAAAATGTTTAATAGATGAGGTGTTAGTGGAATGCTGATGTGACATGTCCATCAACCTTTTAAAGAGTATAATGATTAAAGATGCTTTAAGCACAATTTAAAGAAGTTTGAAAATGCCCAATATACAATGTCAGTTTGCACAAAACTTGGTACATTATTAGGACTAGTGTCGCGTATAACTTCACTCCCATTGTGGAAAAATAGTTCCATCTCTGAACTTCCTACCATGTACTTTACTTTTCCACTATAGGCAATGTGGATGTTTTCAAATAAATGGCTAAGTTACTAATTTTATTATTTTATCAATCATGCATGCTTATGGCACAATTAACACAAACTAGTTTTTGTTGAAACTTGATTGGATTTCATCAATCAGCTAAATAAATAGAGACTCAAAACAAAAGTAGCTGTTGTCAAACAAATTGATCAGTTCATTTGTGGTGATTTACAAAGTCGGGAAATGATGAGTATTTCTGTTGTGTTTCTCTCATGTATTTTACATTTTTTCTTACTGTAGGTGCTTCCTTCCGCAGCAATTAGTTACTTCGTGTACGAATTCGTGAAAATCGTTCTCAAAGTGGAATGAACATAGAAAATAGGACTCCCTTGAATCCCCTTGTTTGTAGCTTTGTAAAGGCATCATCAACATGATAAAAGTCGGTGATTTACGTTGCCACTTCCTAAATTTAGCCTATACAGCTCTCAACCTGTTTTGTGTTGCGTGTACAAGCCCTTGACAACTACAAAGCTCTACGACAGAGCCTATTGGATTGGACTTGCCCATGCTCTACGACAGGTGTCTTAACTCATCTAAAATGGACCCCTTATATCCTTCTTGTTTGGTGGTTAATAGAGTCGAATAGCACATTGTGAGTTCGACCTTGTATTTGTAGCAGCGGTAAATGAGATATGCATGTTATAATTTGATGGTTCACCGTGTCTCTTTAACATTTTTATCCTTGTTTTGTCGGGTAGACGATAGTTAGAATAGACCATTTTAAATTTTTTTTAAAAAAGTGGACCCCTTATTACCAACCTACATCAACCAAATATATGTCCCTGGAATAATAAAACTTCCACGTTTCAAAATATTCCACAACTGCCTCACACGTGTCACTCAAACACTGCCCACTCCATAAGCGCACCCAAGCAAAAACAGACAATACAAGCAACCTCTCTCACTCTTTCGGAAACCATTCCTACTTGGCGCCTCTAACCTCCTCATGTCCCCGCTGGAGGCCACCGCCAACGGTTGCGCGTGCGCTTCACACCACCACGAATTCTGTAGCAACCCGACCTGTTCACATTGCATTAAATCGTATCCTCCGTCATGTTCCTCCTCCTACCCTTCCGTAGTAAGCTTAGATTCGATTCCGTTGAAGGATTACGACAAACTACACCGAATTATAACGGCCTCCGTTAAAGGATTCTCTATTGGGGCTGGACTTAAAGGAGGCCTCGCTCTTTTCTCCATCCTAGCTAGGCTGCGTCGCACCAGATCATCTCTCCCCAGGTCACTTTATTTGCCAACTTAAAATCAAATATAACGGTTCCTTACAAATTCTTAACCGTTGATTCCAAAATCCACAGGAAAGGCGAGGTATTGAGTAATCACGAGGCGATAGTTTTGGCCGTTAAAGAAACGTTGCGATACGGTTTGTTCCTTGGGAGTTTTGCTGGTACTTTTGTGTCTGTTGATGAAGCTATTGCTACGTTTTGTGGTCATCGGAGGTAATGATAATAATGAATGGTAGAGCTTAATTGTTAATGAAATGCATGTGCAAAAAGTTAAATGTTTGTTGCGGAATTTTAGGACAGCGAAATGGAGAGCGTTGTTGGCGGGTTTGATTGCAGGGCCTTGTATGGTGCTGACAGGGCCGAATACGCAGCATACAAGTTTGGCTATTTACATACTTATGCGTGCTGCAGTATTGGCTTCGCGATGTGGGATTAAGAGTAAACGTTTTGGGAAGATTTGTAAGCCTCTTACGTGGAAACATGGGGACATATTCCTCATGTGTCTCTCTTCTTCACAGATTTTGTGAGTTTGCTTCGGTCTTCTGTTTATTTCGCTAACTCATTTTTGTTATTGGATTGCGGTGGAGTTAAGCCAAATGAATTTTGATGATTGACTTTGTATGAGAGACGTGAGTGTGATTTTAGTAAGGTTGAGAGTTAATGATCTGTATTTGTAGCTTGTTAATTTGCAATAATCTGTTGAAGTTAACTTAGACCTGGCTATTTATATAATTTGACCCTACTTTTGGGGATTGGCGGATTGCAATGGAGAATAGTGATTTTAAATTCTTGGCGTAATTGTTTTAGGTACATGATAATTGGCAAAAGCTCATTAAGGATGCACGTAATTGTTGTGCAAATTCATTGTGGTCTAATATTGGTCTTGCAAACTCTTATTTGAAGTTCTAAGTTCAAGCATCTTTTTTTACAGGTCTGCTTACATATTAAAGCAAGATAGTTTGCCTCTATCATACAAATCCTTTCTGAACAAACAAGGTGGGAAGGATATTGTGATCCTCCACGGAGTGAAAGAAATTGCGAGCGGCTTGCCTTTCACAAATCTGGGATCAATAGAGAAATATTACAAGTCCACTGACGTCGACTTAAAATTAGATCCGAATATGAAAATTCCATGCTCGGTATGACTTTTGTTCTTCATTGTTTTTTCAAGTTCTTTGTAATTATTGAAGCAACTGAGCTAACTCCTCACATCAATGTTGCTCAAGTTTTTCCACACGCATGTCAATGCCGCTGAAGTTTTGCCACACTCATGTCAGTGCTGCTTAAGTTTTTCCACGCTCATGTCAATGTTTGCTGAAGTTTTGTCACGCTCATGTCAATGCTGCTTAAGTTTTGCTCTTGGCAATTGGATTGTTTATGTGAGTGGAATTATAGTTGAAAATTCAAATTTGTGCAGATCATACATGGAAATCAGTCATGTGGTGCACACATTGGTTCGTTCTTTGTCCAAGCATATAAAAGAGCATTACCAGTGTATCTTCCAGTATATTTGATCCCTGCACTGATAGTTCATCGTCAGGGCCTCTTAAAAAGGTACGAGGCTTAATGGGCCATGATCTATAAACATGAAAGTTTTCACTCATTTTGCCCTCTAAGACACGGGATGGATAATGGCATAGTAGCATTTGTTGAAACTACACATGAGTTTTGAATTTCTCAGTCTTTTCTGTTGTTGCCGAGCTTTTCAATAGTTCTTGCTAAATTTTGCACCTCCTTTGACTTGTGATCTTTTAAGCTATATGGTTCATACCATGGACCTGTTTGGATTTCTCAAGGATAACTGTGTGTGACATGTAATTCCTCATGTCTTGCTGCATAGGTCTTATGGCATTGCTGTTGGTTCACGTGCCTTCTTTTTGATATTTTGTTGGACAAGTGTCTAGAGTTTGTCTCTGCAATTATCATTCCTGTTACCAAGGGTCTTCTTGGATGTTCTTATTTTCTGATGTATCCCACTTTGTTCTTTTTCAGGCCATTTAACATATTGGCAAAGGGTCTTCTTGGTACTGCAAGATCAAGCCTGTTTCTATCTGTATATTGCACTTCTGCCTGGTTAGTTTTTGTTTATTTATGCATATCTTACGCCATATTATTCTCATTATTGTTTTTTCCTGAAAACTACTGGATCTTCTTTAAAATTCCCTGCCTTTGTGGACATGCTTTCTTTGTAGATACATGTACAGGATGATGCATGCTTTCTTTTTGGACATGCATATCTTATGCTTTCTTATTTTGCCTAGCATTTACTTCCACTGATAATGATTCATGTACATGATGAAATTCCATTTAAGCCCTATAATAAATTCCTTGTAATGTCATGCCAGGATGTGGTCATGCTTTCTTTTTAGAATTCTTGGAAGATGCAATGTTCCATTGTTGGCTATGGGAACGGTATGGAACCATTTTCTATTATGCATTTACTGTGGGAAATTTATACTTCTTAAGTATAACGTATTAGTTTGTTGATTTTGCAGTTTCCAACAGGTCTGGCGTTGGCCATAGAAAAGAAAAGCAGGCGGATTGAGATATCACTCTACTGCCTTGCACGGGCAATTGAGAGCTTCTTTACATGCATGGCAGATGTTGGATATTTGCCAGAGTTTAAGAAACTGAAGAGAGCCGATGTGGTGGTTTTCAGCATATCAACTGCTATTATAATGCATTGTTACGCACAGGAAAGGGAAGTATTTCGATCCAAGTACCTTAATGTTCTTGATTGGGTGTTTGGTGTGCCACCGCCTCCTGATGAAAGCCCCCGCTGCAAGAATATTTGAAACCAAATTCATCGGAGTTTTGGGTTAGGCAGAACTCCCAATTCTTTTTCCGATTAAAAGTTCTCCCAAAGAATGGGACAGATATATAGATACTTGAAAGAAGTGATGCAGGTTCAAATAGGCACTTGGATTCACCAACATACTGGACTATTCTCTAGTCACTTAAAGAGTTCTCTTTGATCTAATAATCTCCACACATGAAGTTTCCATAGATGCATATAACATGATTATCGTCATTCAACAGAATCACATTTCCGTCCACGCCAATGTCATGATTAGCTCAGAACCTATTAATCTCTGCCCACATCTCTGCTATGCTGTTTAAGTTTGGTCATGTAAATTTTAATGTGGAATGGACGTTTAAATTTGTGCGAATAATCAATCTATGTGCAGTCCAAGCAAGTAGATAAAAGAGGTATTTTGAACAAGTGAGCCTTATATGAGACTGCTGCCAAGCTAATTATAATGTACTAATTTGCGGAGTTATAGAACTCAAGTCGTGACTAAAACAAATTACCTAAAAAATCGAATTCCTTCTTTTCTCTGGTTTTCTTTACTTAAGTTAAGAGCATATTTGGCACGGATTTGGTAGTACACTATTTTGGCTACTCTTTTTCTTGCACACGTTGCCTATTAAATTATTGAATTTATGTATTTGGAGAATTTGGGGTTGATTTGAAAGTGGAAATTGGAGATGATGATGTGGGCAAATTTGGAGAAGAGAGGAGAGAGAAACAAAGAAGAATTAGGTAGATTCAATTTTATATTTGGTTAGGTTTGGTTTGGTTTGGTTAGCATATTTCATTTTATTAATGGTTGTGTCATAACCTTACTTACACATGTGCAACTTTAATACACAAAATTAAGTTGTTTACCAAGTCTGACTTTTGATATTACAACATTCTCAACAAACAAACTCTTTTTTTTAATTAATTTATAAATAAAAATATTTCTCTAACAATCTCTTTATTTCAACTTCTTTAATTTATTTTCTTATAACTTACTTGTCATTCTTTTGGAGCCATAAAATGACTCTTACGTGTAAAGAATTTAATAATGTCTAAATTGTTAAATGTCTAATTTAAATTAAAAAGTAAATAAAAGATTGATAAAATGGAGAGTTTGTTATAGAGACAGTTGGAATGCTCTTACGAAGGGGTTTTATGAGCATTACAAATGCATAATGGCTAAATTTGAGGTGTTTTGAACATGTGAACCTTAAATGAGACTCCTGCCCAAGCAGGAGGACCTTTTGATATTTTTCTCATTTAAGGTACTAACTTCACATTTCTCTCTTCCTTGCATTGGAATAACCCAAGCCCAAATTAGATTGTGCCAACACAATAATTTCTACCATAACAATACGATTAATAAATACACGATTACACACAACATAGTGACATAAATTTACTTTTTTTATAATGTTTATGTCATAAATAATGATATTTGATATAGAAAAAATCACTTACAGAATTACAACTCGCCAACATAAATTATCACTCCAACCTTGTCTACTCCCATACCACCACAAACTGAGCACCAGCACTAATCTAACTTCTTGTATTGATTCAAGTATGCTCACACTATCATGCTATATAATTGAATAGATTTAAATTGGATAAACAATAACAGAAGAATAAAGTACATAGTATTTTTTATATTATGTCTACAGCTATTTTATGCATAGAATACATGTCTGTTTCACTTTCTGTACGAGGAAGTATATGGCAGCACCATCTGAAGGCCGAAACTACTCTCTCTTCACCACTAACAAACATTACAATAAATGAAACGCAGACCAACACAAATAATCTGTAAGATGGATATCAAGAATGAAACAAAAAGTTGCCCAAAAACCTACTTGCAAACTCAGATCAAGATCTTCAATTTGATACATACATCCACCACTTATACAAAGCATACGAGTAAATTGTGGTGTAAACAATCAGTCTGAGCGGATATATCCTGTTCCTGCATATAAAAATACATGTTTTTAGCACAAATCAAGGAAGTCTAATCATGGGGAATCAATTTCATTCACTACTTATCTTGCCACTGACTAATAAGTTTGAATACCAGTTGAAATTCTGAGAGTCCAAATACACTGTAACTTCAATTCTGATTTCTGACTTAAAGTTGTAAATTCACTTTCAATCCAACGTTTCCAAGTGTGTTAAGGAATGAAAGTTAACAAAATCAATTCAAAAGCTAAGCTAGGACAACATGAAACACTAATGCATACTTTATCAATTACTAATTCAAGGAAAAACAATTCATTCATCCAGTCTAAACAACGAAAAATTGCAAGAGTTTGAATGAATTCAGTTATAAAGCAAGGTAATTAAAGATTAAAATCCCAATTGGAGATCTTAGTTAAACAAAATTCTCCTTTTTTTATCTACAACAAAATGAGGCAAAGCTAAACCATACAACTAAACAAAGCCAAAAACAAAAAGCTTGTTAATTTGAAATGTAAAACACAAAAGAAGGAAAACCCAGAAGAGAAAATAAAAGAAAAACCTGAAGGAAGATCTTTGAGCTATAGCTTGTTTCTCCTCTTCAGTAATAGGAGTAAACCACCTGGAATAATCCCTATCAAAAAAATCCCAATCAGGCAACAAAATCCCCGCAATCCCAAAGACTCCCACCAAATAAGTGACCGCCACTTTCTTAAACGACAGAGTACATATTCCCACAACCACCATAACTCCAGCAAGCCAAACTAAACATGTCCTTAAAGCCACATCATTCGCCATTAATGTAGACCAAAAACAAACAAACACTTCAAGACACAGAAGTATGGTGGAGTTGGTGTTAGAAGAGGAGTTTGAGAGGCATGGAGATGAGTATTAATGAAGGGAGACGGCACGGCGAGAGAGAAGTAAGTGTGGGAGGTGGGTTGGTTTTTTGCGGGGAATGTATATTTAGTTACAACAATCATCTCCCTTTAAATGCGCTCATCGTTTTCTTTCATTTTTTTTCTTGCTTACGCGGCTTCGTTTTAGGGGATACGACGTCGTGTGAGTTATCACTTTCTTTGACCTGGGTGTTTGTTAGTAGGCCCATTCAGCCCATCACTACCCTAAACGACATCGTCGTATTTAGGGAGAATTACGTCAAGTGTTTTTTAAAGATCATTAAGATTTATAAATATTATGTACGTTTTGGGTTTATTATTTAGAGAGATACCGATTTATTTGAATTCTAATTCATGTTATGAATTTCAAAATTCTTTGAAAAATCTCAAATTTTAATTTCTATTATAATTATTTCAAAGATGTGAAATTCAAAAAGAAGAGAAAATGACAAATGATCGTAGTTGTAAGAACCAACCTAAAAATGAAGTTAGGGTATAGAGTAGAGGGTTGCATAATAATGTGATTTTGATGGCGAAAGAAAAGATGATTAGACTCTTGTTGTGGCTTTATAAGGTGAGTTCAACCAACAAATGTCTTCTTTTCATCAATGATTATAACTAGCATTTTCCACTATAAAAAACTCATGATTCTCGAGTAATACCACAAATAATTTTTCGATATTCGAATTTTTAATATTAGTTTTATCGGTCCCCCACAGATTAAAATTCACTATCGTTAATCCTTCCGTTAAATTAAGCTAACGGAAAGGTTGAAATGTCATTTTTGTCCCTGTCACAATTGTATTAAAGAGGGACCGCTAAATTAAGCAAAAAGATTAGAAAGACCGGTAAATTAAACAAAAGGACTAATAGAGGATCGACAAATTATTTACTTCTTAATCTGTTAGATTAATTTAACAGAAGGATTAACGATAGTTAATTTTTAATCTGTGAGGGACCTGTAAAACTAAAATTGAAAACTCGAAGACCAAAAAATTATTCGTGGTATTACTCAGAGACCGCATAGCTTTTTACCCTTCATTTTACCAATGTTCTACATTCTAAAACATAACCCTCTCTTGAATTAATTTATTTTAAATTTTTTTTCAACATTATATTTATATATATATATATATATATATATATATATATATATATATGCTCACGTGTGTGTTTTATCAATTTAAATATAAAGACACATCTGAATTTAGTCTACAATTTACATGCAAAAGTTCTAAAAAACACTAATTACATTCTTCACGCAAATAATGAATAATTGTAACCACTGCACATGGAATACCTTATTAAAACATTATTTTGAAATAAATAATATAAAAAATAATTTATTTGGTTGTATAATGAGTTAAAAAAAATAGTATATCATTACATATTTATCCAAAATTTTAAGGTATTGTTTCATATAGCAAGCAGAAACCAGTTTTCCAATAAAATGGAATTTTTCACCGGTCACTACGACATTCCCAATGTCTCATGTTCCTACCTTTTCGTCTGTAATTTTTTTCGAGTACTCACACTTAGATTCGAACAAGATGAACACAAATGAGGTCTGAAATCACATCTTTACCGTAGACCTTTGAGTTATGAGAGTTTACATCATTTATAAATCCTTCTTGAACCCCACAACTCACTAATGAGAGACTCTCACTTATTTTCTAACTGAGTCTTATTAAATAACTTCCATTCATATGTTTTTTTCATGAAAATGATATTACACTCATCCAACTAAGGGTAAGTATGAGTTGGTTCAGTTGGATTATGGCTTAAGAATCAAATTCGAACTAAAGTTTCAAAATCATATTTTAAAATAATTTCATTCGAATTAAAATTTCTAGCAAAGCAGATCAACAAGATAGTTACAGAATCAAAAAGAGTCAAGAAATAGAAAGAGCTCTGAATATAGAGAAAGAACATCATTTATTGTTCGGCATCAATGTGGGTAAAAGATACAAATCGCATGGACGCTCATGAAGTATATACCTTGTCATCATTTTCCCTTGGCCCAATCTTATGGCCCATCATGTAACTAACACCTTCTCCTCAAGTTGAGCTTGAGATAAGACTCAACTTGGAAAGAATGTTATGAAAGGAAGAATTTGGTAAACATTTGGTGAATATGTCTGCCAAGTTCACATGAGAGAGGTAGAAAGTGGATTTTACAAAGCCTGTACAGGTATGTTGTCTAACTAAATGACAATCAATCTCTATATTTTTTGTTCTTTCATGGAATACAGGATTGCCAAAAATTTGAATCGCAGCCTGATTATCGCAATACAGTAGAATCGAAGTAGGTGAAGGAATCTTCAAGTCAGTCAGCAAGTAAGAGATCCATAGCAGTTCACAAACAGTTGAAGCCAGACTGCGATACTTAGCTTCAGCAAATGAACGAGACACTGTAACTTGTTTCTTACACTGCAAAGAGATAAGGTTAAAGTTAAGAAACAAGTAAAACCTGGAGACAGACCTCTTAGAATCAGTGCACTTAGCCCAGTCAGCATCCGCATAAGCCTGCAAAGAAGAAGAAGAATGTAGTGAATAGAACAATTCATGATTCAAAGTCCCCTTGAGATACTGTAACACATAGAGATTAGCATCTCAATGAACTAAAGTTGGAGCATTGACAAACTGACTTAGGGTGTTCACAGCATATGAAATATCTGGTCTGGTAAAGTTTAGATAGAGTAACTTCTCCAGAAGACGACGATACCGCTCAAGATTAGCAAGTGGTGTTCCTGTAAGCATACTCAGATTAGTTCTCGAAGGCAAAGGCAGTTCATCTGGCCTGTAGCCAGACGAGCCAACATCTAATAGAAAATCAAGTATATATTTTCGTTGAGACATAACAGTTCCCTCACTGGAACAAGAAATTTCAACCCCCAGAAAATACTTGACCATCCCCATATCTTTAATAGTAAATTGCTCATGCAAGTGGCATTTCAGACTAGCAATTAAGTAAATGGATGCCCCTGTGATCAAAACATCATCAATATACATAATAGTGGCCAAGAAAGCAGTACCTGAACCCTTCGTAAATAGACGATGATCATGACCAGATCCGGTGAACCCATAAGCCAACAACTTGGAGCAAAATTCATGATTTCACTCCCTAGAAGCCTGTTTCAAACCATAAAGAGATTTGTGTAACTTACAAACCTAATCGGGTTTGCCCTTAGTATAACCTGGGGGAACACACATGTATATCTCCTCATGCAAGAAACCATGCAAAAAGGCATTATTAATGTCAATTTAGTGTCATTCCCAATGATGAACAGTGGCTAAATGAATAATAAGGCAAATACTTTGCCATTTAGCAACAAGTGAACAACTATCATGATAATCCACACTAAATTTCTGAGTAAAACCTTGGGCAACAAGTCGGGATTTATACTTATTTATGCTACCATCAGGATTATACTTAATTTTGTTCTTCTAAGAACAACCAACTATATTTTGTCCAACAGTGGGATCCACTAATGACTAGGTGTCTTTTTTCTCAAGAGCAAAAAACTCTTCCAACATGGATGCCACCCAAACTGGATTGTTAGAAGCTTTCCTATAGCCATTTGGATAAGAAGGGGCAACCACAGAATGAATAATCTGATTATGTTCAGTTTTAGTAGGTACAATAGAATGAGAAAGCAAAGAAGGCAACGAGTATTGACCATTATGCGCTTTATCTAAAGGACTAGAGACGAAGGAAGAAGGATTGGTAACACAGGTTACATAATCTGCTAACAAAGATGGTGGCTTTTCGGCACAAGAACTGACACAAGGGATAGGGGTAGGACTAAGACCAGTATTAGTGTGTGAAGGATAAGAACTATCATGTACATGTAGGACTGGGACAAGGGCATCGGTTGGTTGGAGGTCATCATCATTTGTCCTAGGTGTAGTATATGAAAAAACCACATCTTCACCAGCAAATAAGGGCATAGATGTGTGAGCATCACAGGATGTCCCAGTGGTAACAGCGGAGTAGAAGTCACTGAAAGGAAAGCAATCTTCATAGAACTTTACATCTCTAGAATTGTGGACTTGATGACTTTTAAGGTTGTAAAGTCTATAGGACTTTTCCCCTACAACTTACCCTAGGAACACATTTTTTGTGAGCTCTAGGTGCAAATTTCTGTATATGAGGGGTGGTGACAGTGGAGTAGGCAAGACACCCAAAGACCCAATGCCTCAACAAATCAGGTTTTAGATGATACAACATCTCATAAGGAGTTTTCAGTTGAGATTAACCATCCGGTCTACACTTAGCCACAGATCAAAGTTCTCATCAGATTCATTAGGTCTAGGTATGCTCCCATTAACAAACCCTAGCTTTAACTTGGCCCCTAATGCCATTTCAATAGTTGTAAATCATTGCAAATAATTGGACTCGGATAAAGAAATCGTAGTTAGAACCATACCTGGATGATCCGGGTTATGGATATAATACGGATCATCCTCAATCATCTTGGCACATCTACCACGACCACCTGAGTTGTTTCCCTCCAAGACATCACGATATGATTCCATCATGCGTAACCTGTAAGATTTCAAGCAGTAAGTGTCATATCAAATCAAAGAAAAGTTAGGGTTTCGTGAAACCACGATTTAGGGTTTCTCGACAGGATGACTGAGATGAGGTAATAAGGGTATCGGCAGGTAGGGTTTTCGTAGTAGATCATTTTTATCAGATCAGATTTTGCTCTGATACCATCTAGCAAAGCAGATCAACAAGATAGTTACAGAGTCGGGAAGAGTCAAGAAATAGAAAGAACTCTGAATATAGAGAGAGAATATCATTTAGTGTTTGGCATTAGTGTGGGTAAAACGAATCACATGGACTCTCATGACTTATATAACCTGACATCATTTGCCATAGGCCCAATCTTATGGCCCATCATATATACTAACAAAATTTCGATTATTTCAATTTGGCTACTTAATTCTATTATATAGTGCAAATTGTCAATGTACATCTACAGACTCATGACATGTACTTAATTACATTATAAATTTATCTCATGTATAGTAAAGAATCTAATATTTTTTTTAAATAAAATGAAAATATATAGTCGAATTAAAAACAGCATTAAAAAACATAATAAATAAAAATAACATTAAAAATATATAATAAAAAAATAAGCACAACAAGAGAGACAGTTAACCATCTTGTTTGTCCACGTCACTGCTCATGCATATCATCATCTGATTTTCATTTATTATCACCTAAATCTTGACTTTGATGGTTGACTTGAATGAGTTGACATTGAACCACTTAATGAATTTGCCATCTCAAATAATTGAGCCTACAATAATATTCAACTCGATATTCGTACAATAAGGTTTAATTGTGAATTGCAGCTACTTTTAATGTTGATCATCATCAACATTTTTTTCCTACTCTGTCAACTTGAATGCATTTATTATGTATCTAGGCTTTCTTCTTGCTCAGACAATATTTTCTTCGAACAAAAATGTTGAACATTTCAATGTGATGCATTACCAGACAAATGATTCACGTTTTTGTAAGAAATTCCCTCATAGAGTCTACTTACTTGCTTGACTTTGTTCGGCTTTCTAGGTCTTATTAGAAATTCGATAGAATAGGCTTATCATGTTGAGAATGTGTCTCACATCAAATAAATGTAATAATGTGAAACGGTTTATAATTATGTGAATTGTGTGTCTTATACGAGCCAATTGATTTTGTATTAGAGTGTTCTACAATTTGTATTGTTCATAAATTTATATACGTGTCTACGGAATTTTATCATATCATTGATTTCCAACCTCTTTTTTTCAAGATAATCGGGCGGCTATATGACCGCAAGAAACTGATGGAAACAGTTTTTTCTTCCATGAGAATTTTAAAGTCAACTGAATTTTCTCGCAATTTCTTAAAGCTTTCAAAGTCCTGATTAGGTGACCCGCGAGAATTGCTCCAGGCAAGTTACTCTTGGAACAGGTAACATATATTGAAGTCCCCACTTAGATGTCTTTCTGAATTGGACCATGTTTTAACAAATGATAGGCTCAACTGTCACTTGTCATGCAATGAACCCTCTAAAGAAAATGTTGATTTAGGAGAGACTTTGTAAGATTGATAAAAAGTAATCAAAGATTAGTTGCTCCATGAAATAGAAGGGAGTGCGAGACATCTGCATGGTGACAGACACATTCTCACAGGTGGCTAGTGACATTTTCCGGTGTCGAAAAAAAAATTCTGACGGGTCTATTTTCGGCGAACTTTTTTTGACAAATTTTATCAGAAAATTTACATTTTTCATCGCGGATATCGGGTTGAGTTTGGGGTTTGTTGGTTGGAAACCCATTGAAGCAAGCAAAAACACATTGACATCACAGACATCTTCATATTCAAACTGTGCATGGTCCACCATAAATAAAGAAACCATGGTTGAAGGATCAAATAAAAAAAATAGTTTTATGAGTGTATGCGAATCAGTGTTTAGCAATAACTAAATTAAAGGATTGTTGAGGTAGGAAATCGAAGATGTAGTTTAAAAGATTAGAGAGTAATGATGAAGGATACAGATTTGTTTAGTCGGCAAAATGATCTCTCTCTGCCTTTTGACATTGACACTGAATTAAGTCGACAAATTAAATAAGTTTTATGTTCTAAAGATCTTAACTTATTGAATGGAAGTAACAAATATTCCTCACCAAACCAACGCCAATATCTAACCAAATCCCCAAGAAAAAAGAACTCCATATTTACCTGCAACAGTAGTCTGTCTAGTATTTTTTTTCAACAGAATCCAACTAATATTTTTCATTACTTAGCTTCAAACTAACAAACTTATATCAAGTCCTTCAGAATTTAAAAGTAATTATTATCAGGTAAGTATTTAGATAAGGTAAGTGAGAGTTGAGTTCGTGCTTCCACCAATGTCCGTTGATCTGTTCATATAGTACTGAAATATTCTCACCAACGTCCGTTGATTCTGTTCCTATAATAAGTTGGTACGGAGGAGTTGAAAAAAATAACTATGATATTGTACTTTATAGAAAAATATTTCTGAATTCGTCACTGTTTGTTATCATATAAAATATTCTTATTAGTTTCTTATTTCTTTGCATCTGACGATATTATGAACTAATGCCCTAATTAATTTATCCAAGTTGGGTTAGATATTTATATATGATGAAATGATAAAAAATGGAAAGAAGGAAAATTCATGAGGACGATTTCACTGTCGAAATCATTTGAGGAGTAGGTTGCTCAACAATAAGACCAATAAATAAATCGGACAGCTGGTGAATTGCTCGAGTTTTATAAAAGTTCATTTGAGTTCAGTTTATTTACAATTTAATATATTGAACGAATATCAATTTGAATGATTAAATAAGCCGAATTTGAACAACATAATATTCGACTCGAAAACTTAAGTGTAGCTCAATAACAGAATTGTGATTAAACTTAGCTACATATTTGATTTTTATATTAATATGTAGTTTTAATATTTTCTTTCATTTTAAATAGATATGTAATTTATTTAAAAATGAATTAACATTAAAACAAAATCATATTTAAAGAAAATATACAATATAACAAGATTAGTTATAATATACTAATTAAAAACAATAACTTTAACAATATACAAAAAGTAAAAAAGCATTCATAATATTTAATAAATATATTAATTTTTAATTTTATATCATATCAATTCGTATTTAATTTTTATTTAGTTGATTTCAAAAAAATTGTCAATAGACTCGTTAGCTCGCGAATATTAAATGAGCTGAATTTAACCAAAGTTTTAAGCTAAATAAAAATTTTGATTCGAAATAAAAAATTTTAAATAAATTAAACTTAAAACTCCAAAATTCGATTTAACTCTACTCGATTTGAATTCACACTAGCTCAACAATCATCAAACAAGTGAAAATTTAAATTATTTCTGTAATAATTTAAAATGCTTCAACAAAATACAAGTTCTTAATTTATATTTTTGACCAAGAAAGTTACACGTTTTTTGAATACAAAACCTATACAATTGGAGACGGCCATGATTGAAAAATCCTAACTTAAGCGACAAGGTAACCACTTCATATCATAACATAGTTTTCACAAAACATATTACAATAATTAATTAAGATTCCGAAACCAAGAAAATCTGCAATGGAACAAAGTGAATAAGGACAAGCCATGCACTAACCAATGCCATTGAATGATGAGCAAGCGTGTGTGGAATGTCTTCAATGGCTAGCAAAACACAAACAATTTCTTGTTCAAATTATTTTTAGGGCGTCTGCTTCACCTACTTCTCCTTCTTTCACCATTCTTTTTCTGAGTCAAACCCTGTGCATCTCTCATCTTCCTCTGTCGCTTTCTTGCTATTCTTAATTTATAACTTACATTTACACTCAATGTTGCATTTTAGGTTTCTGAATATGTGATTGTCGATTTAAATATACATTATGTTTTAACAACTTCTCTTGATATTTCAGTTTACCAGTTCTTATCTACTGGTTCTTGTTATGTATTTGGGGTGTGATGTTCAAGCTTCACTATCGAATTGAAATGTAGATGCTTTCTTGCTGTTATTTTTATTTCAAGTGTGATTTCCGTCAAACAACTAATAAATTAAGAAAATAAAGTGTGAAGATGTATAAGTAATAAAAATAGAAATTAATATATAGAGTGACTAATTACAAATAATTAGCATACATAAAATGTAAAAAATGTAATAAAAAGAGCATTTGAGAGGATATTTTGGCTAAAATTTTATATAATTATAAGTAAAAAATATTCATATAAAGAGAAAACTAGATAAGATACACAAGAACATGAGTTCAAACCATCTTAATACGATTGAATTTGATCGAATATCTCTTTTAGAGCAGCTTCATCATAATCGGTTCCTTTTAAAAGGGGGCAATAACCATGTGAATTCATGCAAGTCTTCGTTATTGTGAATGTATCTTATATCGAATAAATATAAAAATATTAAGCAGTTTATGCATGTTGTGTTATAGAGTGGGGGTATATATGGTATTCCACAATATTAGTGAAGGGATTGCAGATTCCATTAATTAGCTGTGATGAAATCCAACAACTAAAACGTAAGAGAGATTGAAGACATGCAAAGAATGACGAAATTCGAAAGATGCACGTTGCGTGCATGGAATAGGCTTCTTGTGACCAACACCAACATGCCACGTATTACGTAATAAGATCCGCAATTTTGGCCTTTTTTACTACTCGTACGTGTTGCATCCACTATTATAGAAATATATACTT